>JAHRHZ010000208.1:735042-760881 GCA_024137785.1 Ginglymostoma cirratum | reverse complement strand
TGAAAAACAACCTGATACACTGCACCCGGAAAAACACCCAGATACACTGCTCCCGAGTACACTGGAAAAACACCACAATATACCACAACCGGAAAAGCACATCAATACAACACACCCTGAAAAACACCCAGATATATACATCCTGTAAAACACCCAGATACGCTACACCCAGAAGAACATGTGGATACACAACACCCAGAAAACATCTGATAACATCTAGATACACACATCCGGAAAAACATCCAGATACATGGCACCTGGATACACCAAATCTGAATAAACATCACAATACATTCCACCTGGAAAAACACTGAACTGTTGTGATCTGGAATGCAAAGTGGATTCAATCGTAACTTGCAAAAGGGTGGATTGGATAAATTATTTTATTCTTTCATGGAATTGAGTATTGTTTCATTTGTTCCTGTTCCCTTGAAATGAGTTTGCTCAGGTCATTTCAGATGGCAGTTAAGAGTTAAGTACATCTCTATGGCTCGAAGTCGCATGCAGGCCAGACTATGTAAGTATGATGGATTTGCTTCCCTGAAGATCATTAGCAAATCAGATGGGTTTCCATCACGATCAGCAATTGTTTCATTGTCACCACATCTGAATTACCTTTCAATTCCAGATTTAGAACATAATAGCTAGGAGCAGGAGTAGGCCATTCAGCCCCTCAAGCCTGCTCCAACATTCAGTACAGTCATGGCTGATCTCTGCATCAACATCACTTTTGTGTCTGCTCTCCATAACCTATTACTCTTTAAAAATCTGTCTATCTCCTCAAATTTATTCAATGTCCCATTGTCCACCTCATTCTGGGGTAGTGAATTCCACAGACTCACGACGCTTTGAAAGAAGTAATTTCTTATCAAATCTGCTATCCCTTATCCTAAAACAATTATCCCTCATTCTGGATTGCCCCACATGAAGAAACATCCTTTATACATCTACTTTGTCAACCTCTTAGCATCTCGTACATCTCGATTCAATCTCCTCTCAGTTTTCTAAACTCTAGAAAATAAAGCCCTAAATGCCCAATCTCTCTTCATACGACAAACCCCTCACCTCTGAAACTAATCTAGTGAATATTCCTAATTTATTGATTAAATTCAATTTACACCAGCTGCCATGGTGGGATCTGAATCCATATACCCAGACAATTAGCTTAGGCCTCCGATTACCACTTCAATGATATTGTCACAATGTCCCCATTGCATCCTGGAAGGGAAACATTTGTATGGGCTATGATGAAGAGCAGGGTGTGTGAAACTAACTATTGGTTTCTGCCTGCAACAGTACCATGTTAATGGATATTCTGTTCATCAAAGTATTGGCATAGTGGCAAACCCTTTAAACACTGGGCATAATTATCATATTATCACGAGTAAGTAACAGTCTACCCAAACATGATTGTGGAACTTGCCTTAGGTAGGCAGCTTTCTTTTAACTCATTCTAGTCTCGGCAATCCGTATATTTAGACACTCAATATAAAACCCCACCTGAGCCACAGAGAATATGTAGAGACCCCAGTGTGGTACGATTGTGACACACAGAACAGTCAGCACACACTTTACAACAATGGCGAGACTCTCAGCAATCACCTGCAAAGTAAGAAACAGAAATGCAGACAAAGCATGAATGCCAGGAGCCACAGATACCCTCCCCAGCCAGACCTGAGGATCCACAAACCTGACACCGACCACCCACCCATCCCCACCCACAGACCCGTGGATTGACAAACCACAGACACTGACACCCTCCCCAGGCCAGAGGAAATGCAAATCACTAAGACAGATCCCCGTCCCACACCTTGTCTTTCATTTGTTCACAGGATGTGGATATCATCTAGATCATTAATGTATAATGTGAATACTTGTGGTCCCAAAAGTGACCCTGAAGAACTTCAAAAGTCACCAGCTGTCACACTGAAAAAGACCCTTTAATATCCACTTTTGACCTTCTGCCAGTTAGCCAGTTCTCTATTCGTGCCAAAATAGTGGAAGACTCAGTAATGACGACACCATTGAACATCAAAGGGCAACAGGTACTCTTGCTGGAGATGATTAATCACTGGCACCTGTGCCATATTACTTGTCACTTATCAGCCCAAACCTGCATATTCTCCAGGTCCTTGCTGTATATAGGGGTGGCATGGTGGGTCAGTGCTTAGCACTGTTGTCTCACAGCGCCAGGAACCCAGGTTCGATTCCACCCTTGGACGACTGTCTGTGTGGAGTTTGCACATTCTCCCCATGTCTGCTGGGTTTCCTCTGGTGCTCTAGTGTCCTCCCACAGTCCAAAGATGGACTGGGTTAGCTTAGGTGGATTGGCCATGCTAAATTAACCCATTGTGTCCAGGGATGTATAGGTTAGGTAGATTAGCCATGGGATATGAAGGGTTACAGGAGTAGGGGAGGGGGTGGTTCTGGGTGGGATGCCCTTTGGCGGGTTGGTGTGGACTGGATGGGCTGAATGGCCTGCTTCCACACTGTAGGGATTTTATAATTCTATTCTATAGCCATGAACTGCTCCACTATCTGAGTGGTCACAAATGGTGCTGAATATTGTGTATTCATCAGTAAACATCCGCAATTTCGACCTTATGATGGAAGGAAGGTCATTTGTAATGGGAGTCCCCTTTAAAACTGAAAAGGAAACATACAGCATAGGAGAAGGAATAGGCCAATCAACCCTTCCAGCCTGCTCCACTATTCAGCATGATCATGGCTGATAATCCAACTCGGTACCATGTTGACGCTTTCTCTCCCTATCCTTTGATCCTTTTAATCATAAGAACTATCCCTACATCTTTCTTGAAAGTCTTCTATGTTTTGGCCTCAACAATGTAACAGAGAGTTCTCCAGGCTCACCACTCTCTGGGTGAAGAAATTGTTCCTCATCTCTGGCCTAAAAGGCCAACACCACATCTTCACGGCTCTAAACTCCCCTGTCATTGCGAACCCTCTATCTTCATTTCCCCTGTCTATTCCTGTTAGAATTTTATAGGTTTCCAGGAGATTCCTCCCCTTATTCTTCCAAACTCTCATGAATATTGTCCTAACCGATCTAGTCTCTCCCTGTATAACAGTCCCGCAATCCACAGAATCTGTCTGGTAAACCTCATTGCATTGCCTCCATAACCAGAACATCACTCCTCAGTAAGGAACCATTATGGCACACAACACCCCAGGTGTGTTCTCACCAAGACCTTAAATAATAAGCAGCAAGACATCCCTACTTCTATACTCAAATCCTCCCACTATGAAGGCCAACACATCATTTGCCTTTTTCACCTGCATGTTTACTTCCAGTGACTCGTTTACGAGGTTGCCCAGATTTCGTTGCACCTCATCCTTTCTGAAACTATACCATTCAGATAATAATCTGCCTTCCTATTTTTGCTACAAAATTGGATAATGTCACACTTATTCACGTCATACTGCTCCTGCCATGTATTTGCCCATTTACTTAACTTGTCCCAATCATTATAAACACTTTTAAAATTTCATATTCAGTATGTTCTGTGTCACATGAGATACATTTTAACAGTTACTACAGTAACTAGTCTTCTACAAACGTAAATAAATGATTTATCAGGCATCACATTACCCTATTACCAATGCAGCGTTTGGTTTTAGAAAGAATGGCAAGTAACCTTCAAACAGAGGTGAGCAGGGGGACAACAGTCATCGTGTCATCATGAGTATCTACTTATGGTCAATGGCCATTTGGGTTCAGACTTGTGATTGACACAGCATAGACTGCCAGCCACCAGAAGAAGAAATATTAGCAGAAGTAGGAGGTGAATTAGAGAGAGGAGAATTCAGGGGAATGACCAATCACTTTCTTAGGAGAAGACCAAGACTTTGAAAGAAAAACAAAAGACTGTGGAACAACAGGGATGAACACCCTGTTATTCCAAAGCACAGGGGCCCACCTCTCCTGCTTTGTCGTTCTACAAAACAGCTTCAGGATCGATAAAACATTTTCATCTGCAACAGATTGTACATTTCCTTTCTGTGTCTAATTAAATAGCACATTGTATCTAAACTGCTGTTTAACAAATTCAACTAACTTTCTGAAAATTGCTAACAAATAGTTGGCTGCCTATTAGGTACCTTCTGCCTTCCATTTTTGCTTTTGGTATTACATCTTTCTGTCTTCTATTTCTAGTTAAGTCTATTTTTTGTTTTCTATTTCTATTTTTGTTTTCCTCACTTCTGTCTCCATGACTGGGTTCCCAAGCCACTGCCTCAGTGCCATAGTGCTAATGACATTTTACAATAATCCAGAAACCCACTCTAATGCACTGGGAACATTGGTTCAAATACCATCAGGGCAACTGGCTGAATTTAAATTCAATCAATAAATCTGGATTTGAAAGCTTGTCTCAATAATAGTGACCATGATAACTAGCCAGTGGTTGCTACACTTATGACTTCAGACCCACAGCAATATGGTTGATCTTAACTACCCTCTGAAGTGGCCAAGAAAGCCATTTACTTCAAGGGCAATTAAGGATGTGCAACAAACATTGGGCGGCCCCGCAAAAAGAATAAAGCAAAACTACCTAATAACTTGGTCAAACAGGAATCCTCTTCCTTATTCTGTCATGGAATGTGGGCTCCACCATTTGTTGCCCATTCCTAGTTTTCCTTGAGCCATGTGGCTTTCTTGGCCATTTCAGAAGACAATTAAGGCTTAACTCCACCGGTGGTCTGCGTCACGTGAAGGCCAGACTAGGTAAGAACAGTAGACTTCATTCACAAAAGACCATCTGTGAACCAGGTGGGTTTTCTCCAATAATGGGTGATAGATTCACAGTCATTATTACTGAGACTAGCTTTCATTTCAAGAGATATTTATTAATCAAATTTAAATTCCATCATCTGCTTGGTAGAATTCAAACTTGTGTCCCCAGAGCCTCGAAATGTCTTATCCAGTAACACTATCACTATGCCGATGTCTGCCCATAAAACCAAGCTGATTTGTTCTAATAATACTAAGCTTTTCTATGTGCATTATTAAGACTTCCTTACTATTAATTTCCAACACTTTCAAGATGACTAATAGCAAGCGACCTTGTTTGTAGATTGTTCTATCCCTTTTGTGCATATCGCTGTTATCTATGTGACTTCCAATTTGCTGGGACCATTCCAGAACTAGGGAATTTTGAAAAAGCATAGCCAGTATATACTCCATCTCTCTACCTATATCTTTTAGAATAATAGGACACAGGCCAGTAGGTTCTGGTGATTTGTCCAACTTTAGTCCCTTGAATTTCTCTGGTACTTTTACTCTGCTGATATTAATTACCATAATTACACTGCTTGTCAGAGAACGGACTCCCCTGGTGACGCACATCCAACCTAAGCTCGTGGTCAAGGAATTGGCCAATCCCCCACCACCTCTTAACCCAAACAGGGCATGATGAATCAATGCAAGGGAAACATTCCCACGTACAAGTTTCCATTTTATGATGTAATCAGTCTGTCTGCTTTGGAAGTAAATGCAACAAACCACAGCTACAGACAGCAAATGAATTATATTTAAATGCTTACAGAACCAGCTCCAACCTGAGACATCAATGATATACTGATCAGCTGGCCAATGGTTCTCATAAATTATCGATAATCTGTGCAGCTAGCAGGTACTTGCTTGAATTGGCAAAAAATCAGCCAGGTTTCCCGCAGTGTCATTATTCAGGCAGATTAGGTTTAGCTGTGCTGCCACACAGGGTAGAAAAGTGCCAATGCGCACTGACCAGCACTACACAAAACAAGCAGCCACATGGGCACAGCAACGAAGCTGTCAGCCCCTCAGGGTCAAGACCACAACATTTCAGCAAGTTTGGGGGAAGGGAATCTTGGAAAAATAAAAATATGAAACAAAAGTTTTTAAGATCAACAAGTCAATCACAATTTATGAATTGCTCACCTTTAGCCTCACCAACATATGCACCTGCGCCAAGATCCACAACGGCTCAGAGAGGAGTTCTACTATAGCAGAGAGACCGAATGCCACCACACCAACTTCATAATGAGGTATCACAGCTGGGTCTGGGGTTGTTACCAAATGAAGCCAGACCCAGCCCAAAAGTAAAGACCAGAGCACTCCAAGTGGAACACTGAAATAAACAGCAAGCAAACAATTATTAGTGCAAACTATAAATAGGTTGTTTCAGAGTGGTACAATAGTTCTTGGTCCTCATTGATCTGATCCCAATTCCCATTCCAATCTGAAGTTTTACATAATTTCAGTTTGTGAAATAAACTTGAGAACAGGAAGAGCTAGTCAACTGGACACAAAATTGGCTTAAAGGTAGGAGACAGAGGACGGTGGTAGAGGGTTGCTTTTTGGACTGGAGGCCTGTGACCAGCAGTGTCCCACAAGGATCGGTGCTGAGTCCACTGGTTTTCATAATTTATATAAATGATTTGGATGTGAATATAGGAGGTATGGTTAGTAGGTTTGCAGATGGCACCAAAATAGGTGGTACAGTGGACAGTGAAGAAGGTTACCTCAGAGCACAACGGGATCTTGATCAGATGGGCAAATGGGCCAAAGAGTGTCAGATTGCAGTTAATTTAGATAAATGTGTGGTGTTGTATTCTGGTAAGCCTATCAAGGGCAGGACTTGTACAATTAATGGTAGGACCCTGGGTAGTGTTGCTGAACAAACACAGCTAGTGGTGCAGGTAAATAGCTCTTTGAAAGTGGAATTGCAGGTAGACAGGCTGGTGAAGAAGGCATTTGCCTTCATTGGTCACTGCATCGAGTACAGGAGTTGGGACATCATGTTGTGGCTGTACAGGACATTGGTGAGGCCTTTTTCAGAATACAGCTTTCATTTCTGGTCCCCCTGCTAATAGTAACGATGTTGTTAAACTTGCAAGGGTTCAAAAAAGATTTACAAGGATGTTGCCAGAATTGGAGGGTTTGAGACATAGGGAGAGGCTAAATAGGCTGGGGCTTTTTTTTCCTACAGTGTTGGGGACAGAGGGGTGACCTTACAGAGATTTTTGAAATCATGACAGTCATGGATAGGGTGAATAGCTACATTTTTCCTCCCAGGATGGGGGGGGAGTCCAAAACAAGCAGGCATAGGTTTAAGGTGTTGGAGGAAAGATTTAAAAGGGACCTGAGGGGCAACTTTTTCATGCAGAGTGTATGGAATGATCTACCAGAGATGGTGGTAGACGTGGGTACAAATATAACATTTAAAAGGCATCTGGATGGGTACATGAATCGGAAGGAATTAGAGGATTATGGGTTAAATGTGGGCAGATGGGACTAGATCAGTTTAGGATATCTGGCCGGCGTGGGCCAGTTGGACCGAAGGGTCTGTTTCCAAGCTGTATAACTCTATAACTCTTCACAGTTCTCATACAATTAGTCCAGTGAAAAAAAAATGCTCAGAATTTGGCATTTATCGAGCTTTTTATTGGTCTTAATTTGACTTCACAGGTCATTACTGTAGTGCACACTTATTACCCTAAACAACACACAATAGGGCAAATAATTGCAACAATGGCAGAACAGAAGCCAAGATTGTGACTGGAAAAGGTCAGATTTTAGCGCTCAAAAAGTTGAACTGGAGCACATTAATTGGAAATGCATTTTGGTGAATAAAACAGTAGCAGAAAATGGGAGAATTTCAAAAGGGAAATAAATAGGGTGCAAGTTAGGTATATACCCATGAGAAATAAATACAGGGTATCCAATGGCAGAGTACCCTAATTGCCTTAGGATATTGATAAGGAAGCAAGAAAGGACAAAAAGAGGTATCTGATGTATACCAGAATGAAAATAGCAACAGAAATTAGGAAGAGTGTCTCAAATGCAGGGGAGAAGCTAAGGCTGAAATAAGGAGGGCTAAGAGGAGGCATCAGGAAAGGATGGCAGGCTGCACTAAAACAAACAGTAAATTGTTCTTCAAATATATTACAGGGAGTTCTGCTATAGTATGTGTTTCTTCAATGCAAATTGGCTTTAACACGATTGAAGAATTTAGACCACTATTCGTAGAACATAAACTTTCCTTATCTGTATTAGCTATAATGTGATTCCGGCCCCATTAGTTTAAATGGGGCGGCTATTGTGTGATTTTCTGATAATGCAAGATTGCACGAGAAGGGAACTATTGCGTTGTATCGGAAGTGACTGTAATAGTAAAAGATTAATGAAGGATAGAGTGAGGCCCATAAGGGTTTGGCAGAGGTAATAAATCAGCGCCTTGCTTCTGTCTTTAGCAAATTAGAAAATGATAACAATGGGCCAGTTGTAAACATGATTGTTGAACAACTGAGCATATAATCCATGTAGAGAAGTCACTGGTCCCTAAACGGAAACATCCTAGGTTGCTGAGAGAGTTGAGGGAGCAATTCGCAGAGCTGTTGACATAAAGTTTTCAGACCTCTCTGAACACAGATTAGTCTCCAGGTCGTAAATCATAGAATTCCTACAGTGTGGAATCATGGACTTCGGCCCAACAAGTCCACACCAACCCTCAGACATCCCACCCAGACCCATCCCCCTGTAACCCATGCAATCTACACATCGCTGAACACTATGGGCAATTTAGCATGGCCAATCCATCTAGCCTGCACATCTTTGGACTATGGGAGGAAACCAGAGCACCCAGAGGAAACAATGCAGACATGGGGAGAATGTGCAAACTCCACACATACAGTCACTCAAGGGTGGAATCAAACCCGGGTTCCTAGCGCTGTGAGGCAGCAGTTTTAACCACTGACCCACCGTGCCGCCCTATGCAACACCATTGTTTAAGAAAGAGGCAAAGGATAACCCAGGAAATGACAGAGCTGTCAGCTTGACATTAATAGTGGGAATAATGTTGGAGATCAAAATATGGGATGAGGTAAATATACACTTAGAGAAAAATAAGTTAATGCTAGACAGTCAACATGGCTTTATCAAAGTCAGATCCTGTCTGACAAATTTAATAGGGTTCTTGGACGAGGTGGCAAAGGCAGCAGATGAGGGTGATGCTGTGGATGTTGTATATTTGGACTTTCGAAAGTATTTGATACAGTGCCACATTTTAAGATTGGTGAGCAAATTAGAAATATTTGGGATTGATGGGTCCTTGGCAGCATGGATTAGAAGCTGTCTAAAAGATAGGAAACAGAGGGTAGGTATAGATGGGAATTTCTCAGATTGAAGATGAATTGAAAGTGGTATTCCCCAGGGATTGGTGTTGGGACCCGTGTTTTTTCTGATTTACATAAACAATCTGGAGATGGATGTTGAGGGCAAAATCTCTAAACTTGCAGATGATACAAAGCTAGGGAGAATATTGAATTGTGAGGATGATACTAAGTGACTTCAGAGGGATACTGACAAGTTGGCCAAAAGGGCAGACACCTTGCACATGAGTATCAAAGCAAAGATATGTGAGATAATGTATATTGCTAGAAGAAACATAGAGAGACAATACAGGCTCAATGGTAAAACTTTGAGGGGAGTACAGGAGCACAGGGGCTTTGAGGTTCATATGCATCATTCTCTGAAGGTGGCCAGACATGTTGAAACAGTTGTTAAGAAGACTTACATGATCCTTGGGTTTATAAATAGAAATATAGGGTGCAAAAGAAAGAAAGTGATGCAACACCTCTACAAATCATTGGTCAGACCATGTTTCAATTTCAATTCATTTTGTACGATGTGGATGTCACTGGCTGGACCAGCATTTATTGCCCATCCCTAGTTGCCCTTGAGCAGGTGGGGCTGAGTTGCCTTCTTGAACTGCTGCAGTCCTCCTGCTGTGGTTGACGCACAATGCCATTGGGGAGAGAATTCCAGGAGTTTGATCCAGCGACAGTGAAGGAATGGCAATATATTTCCGAGTGAGGATGGTGAGTGGCTTGGAGGGGAACTTGAAGGTGGTGGTATTTCCATATATTTCCTGCCCTTGTCCTTCTAGATGGAAGTGGTCGTGGGTTTGGAAGATGCTGTCTGAGGATTTTTGGTGAATTCCTGCAGCGTGTCTTGTAGATAGTACACACTTCTGCAACTGAGCGTCGGTGGTGGGAAGGACTGGATGCTTGTGGATGTAGTGCCAATCAAGCGGGCTGCTTTGTCTTGAATAACGTCAAGCTTCTTGAGTGTTGTTGGGGCTGCACTCATCCAGGCAAGTGGGGAGTATTCCATCACACTCCTGACTTGTGCCTTGTAGATGGTGGACAGGCTTCGGGGAGTCAGGAGGTGAGTATTCCGAGCCTCTGACCTGCTCTTGTAGCCACTGTGAGTGAGTGAGTGAGTATGTGGTGAGTCCAGCTGAGTTTCTGATCAATGATAACTCCCAGGATGTTGATAGTGGGGGATTCAGTGGTGGTAACACCAGTGAATGTCAAGGGAAGGTGGTTAGATTGTTTCTTGTTGGTGATGGTCATAGCCTGGCATTTGTATGGCATGAATGTTACGTGCCACTTGTCAGCCCAAGCCTGGGTATTGTCCAGATCTCGTTGCATTTGGACATGGACTGTATGCAATATTCCAAACATGGCTTAACTAAATTTTATACATAATTTGCTAACTTTTACATTTGCCGCTCCGACTGATGAAGGCAAGTGTGTCGAATGCCTTCTTGACCACCTTATCCACTTGTGTTGCTACTTTCAGTGATCTGTGGACCTGTATGACCAGATCCCTCTGTATGTCAATACTCCTAAGGGTTCTGCCATTTATTGTACAGATCGCACTTGAATTTGATCTTCAAAATGCATCACCTTGCATTTGTCCAGATTAAATGCCACATGCCATATCTCTGCCCAAATTTGCAATCTACCCATATCTCACAATATCCTTTGACAATCCTCCTCACTGTCTGCAACTCTGCCAATTTTGGTATCATCTGCAATCATAACAATCAGACAACACATATTTTCCTCCTGATCATTTATGTATACTATAAACAACAAAGGTCCCAGCAGAAAGGGATTTTATTGGAATTTCCACCACAAGTGGAATGTTCTTGAAGGAGAATTCAAGCTGTACATCACTGTCTCCAGAGAAGTGATGTTAGCCAGCCATAATTGATCCAGGAAGACACCTCAGAGCTAAAGATGTACGCAATGTAACTTCAGCTACGGAACAAAATTTGGATATGTATGAATAATTATTTTTTTCCTGAATTTAACAGCCATTTGGCCAAAGTATTTTTAAGACAATGCTGCAGAATTTTATAGCTCAAAGCTTCAATAAATGATTTTTACATCATTTATCTAGTAACTTCTGCACGCAATAAACTAGTCTTTATTGTTTACTTGAAAAAAAAACCTGGCTGACTTGTTTCAGATATTAAGCAATATAAAAACTGAAATCCCTACTTTTTTAAATTCCAGTGCTCTTATAACCAGTGGACAAGTGGGACAGAGAGAGAAATCAGTTCATGACCCCTCCAAACTGATCATATTAATAAACACAAACATAAGGATACTGATAACACAGTGTTGAGCTGAAGGAACACAGCAGACCAGGCAGCGTCAAAGGAGCAGGAAAGTTGATGTTTCAGGTTGGTTCTGAAGGAGGGTTCTGAAGAAGGGTCCCAGCCCGAAACGTCAACTTTCTTGCTCCTCTGCTGCTGCCTGGCCTGCTGTGTTCCTCCAGCACTACACTGTGTTATCTCTGACTCCAGCATCTGCAGTTCTTACTATTTCATAAGGATACTGATGTTTCGTTGTTAAAGCTGCATTTGGCAAAATAAAGGGTTTTATAATGCTTGCGAAAACACACATTCAAGCACTTGCATTGGGCTGTCCCAATTGTCTTAACAGGTATAATTTAGAATTGTTATAATTGCAGCAGGATAAACATACAAAAGAGGTGAGTTTGCTATTCATGCGTGTCTCCTCCATCTATTAAGCATATTTGGAGCATATTAGGATGCATTGTATTGGACTTCCACAGTGATTACTCCTTGTCAATATTTACAATGAAGACCAACCAGAAAGAAGCTTTAACAAGCTGCAGCTTTCTGATTGTGATTAGTGTGACTATATTATCATTGAGGAGTCTCCTATCCCAAAGATAATCCATCTGTTGAGGAGATAATTGACCAAAAACAACTGGGTGAGACGTGCTGGCACTGTTAAGCTCCGCTGGATACTCACGTTAACCAGAGCAGGTTTATAACCTGGGCCCATTTCTGTTCCATACCAACATTCAAGCATGCTTTCCGAAAAGCTTCTCGTGCAAGGAAAACAACTGTAGAATACAGCAGCGTGAGCCTGGATTGAGAAAGACCGGCAGCAGTTACCCAAATACAAAATGGCTTGTAGCCAAAGATAAAGTCAGAAAAAGCACAACTTATATATGCCTTGAATTTTATCCTGAATCACGAGCGGGGGATGGTACCTGGGATCAGCAACTTATTGAACTGCATGACTCAGAAGAAGGTCACTTGGTTCATCATACCTATGCTGGCTCTTATAAGTATCTATTCAATGAATCCAGTTCCTCTGCTCTTGTCACACAGCCCTTTCTTTTTAGGCCTTAATTCCCTTTGGAAAGTTACAATGAATCAGCTTTTATTACTCTTTTGGACAGCACATTTTTGTTCATTCTTATATGAATTATGAGCATCACTGAAAGGTGAGTACGTCGCTGAAAGATGCTCACAGCTGTGAAAAATAATGGCCTGAATCTTGTGTTACTTTTTGGCCAAGGTTCAGCTTTGTCCAGTATCAGAGGGTTTCTCTCTGCAAGTACCAGCAAGAGCTTAACCGTATCTTATCAAACTTGCCTCACTAAGTAGCAGTTCTGAAGGTGCCCCCTCACCGGATTCTAGCCTCTTCCTTCCACCCTCTGTTTCTTGAAGAAGTCATCACTCTCAGAACATTTGCCACAAGATCATCATTCCTCACGCCTGTGTCATCATTAAAAAGGCAGGCCTGCACCCAGAAGAACCCTAGTAATCTGATGCTATCCTAATCCTCTGTACTGGAACAGCTTGGCTAGAGGAGTCTAGTGCTCGCTCGCAACTGCTCGCAAAAAAGACCCTGAACTACCTGTTGCCTGCCACTTTAACGGACCACCCTGCTCCCTGGCCAACATCTCTGTCTCCGGCTTGCTGCAGTGTTCCAGTGAAGCCCAACTCAAGCTGGAGGAACAACACATCATTTTCCGCTTGGGGACCCTACAGCCCTCAGGCCTCAATATTGAGTTCAATAATTTTAGGGCCTAAACTCTCCCATGTCCCAGCCCCCTACCCCACACACCAGGCCTTGTTATCACATAGCCTGCCATTACACACCACCTGTTGTTAGTCACTAACAGTCCCCATTAACAACTATTCCCCCTCCCAGCCTGATCGTTAGCAACTCCGATATAACAAGGTGTAGAGCTGGATGAACACAGCAGGCCAAGCAGCATCAGAGGAGCAGGAAAGCTGACGTTTCGGGCCTAGACCCTTCTTCAGAAATACTCCTTTGTCTGTCCAACTGTCTTTCTCTCTCTTCGGGCTCTATCCTATCGTTTACTCCCTATCCTCCCCCACCTCCCTATTTTCTGCATATAAACTGACATTTTCCCAGCCACTATCAGTTCTGAGAAAAAGTCACCGGACCTGAAATGTTAACTTTGTTTTTTCCTTCACAAATGCTGCCAGACCTGCTGAGCTTTTCCAGCAACTTTGTTTTTGTGGTTAGGGGAATAGCAAGTCGTCTATTGCTGGAATGCTGTTAGAGCCCACAACCTTTGAAGTACCAGTACCTCCAACCATTTCTATGTCATTTGGGTTGAATTCAATTGGCTGAAGACTGGTATCTGTGATGCTGGGGCTTCTGGAGGAAACTGAGATGGATCATCCACTCGACACTTGTAGCTGAAGATTGTTGCAAATGCTTTTTTCTTTCGCACTGATGTGCTGGGCTTTCCCATTACTTAGGATGGAGATATTTGTGGAGCCTCTGATCCAGTGTATTGTTTAACTGTCCACCACTATTGATGACTGGATGTGGCTGGACTGCAGAGCTTAGATCTGATCCATTGGTTGTGGGATTGCTTAGCTCTGTCTATCACTTGCTGCTTATGCTATTTGGCGCACAAATAATCACGGTTGGTAGCTTCACCAAGTTGACGCCTCATTTTTAGATATGCCCTGTCATTGCTCCTGGCATGCCTTCCCGCACTCTCCACTGAACCAAGGTTGATCCCCTGTCTTGGTGGCAATGGCTGAGGGGGAAATATGTTGAGCCATGAGGTTGCAGATTGTGCTGGATTGTGCCTCATAGATTCCCAGTTTTGAGTTGCTAGATTCATTTAAGATCTATCCAATTTAGGACTGTGATAATGCCACACAACATGACAGAGGGGTTCTCAAAGTAAAGGCAGGGCTTTGTCTCCACATGACTTTGTGGTGATCACACTTACTGATACTGTCACGGACAGATGGATCCACTGCTGACAGATTGGTGAGAATGAAGTCAGATATGTTTTTCCCTCTTCTTTCCCTCACTACCTATCGCAATCCTTTATGACATTGAAATACCCCAACCAGAGTACATTCTGTGCCTTTACTATCTTCAGTATTCTCTCCAAGTGTTGTTCAACATGGAGGAGTTAGAATCGTTAGAATCATTAGAATCATCAGAATCCCTAGTGTGGAAACAGGCCCTTCGGCCCAACAAGTCCACACCGACCCTCGGAGCATCCCACCCAGACCCATCCCCCCATAACCCACACACCCCTGAACACTATGGGCAATTTAGCACGGCCAATCCACCTAGCCTGGACATCTTTGGACTGTGGGAGGAAACCGGAGCACCCGGAGGAAACCCACGCAGACACGGGGAGAATATGCAAACTCCACACAGGCAGTCACCTGGGGTTGGAATCGAACCCGGGTCCCTGGCGCTGTGAGGCTGCAGTGCTAACCACTGAGCCACCGTGCCGCCCCGTGTTCTGATTCATTAGCCAAAGGAGGTCAGTACGTGGTAATCAGCAGGAGGTTTCCTTGCCCACGTTTAACCTGATGCCATGAGACTTCATGAGATCTGGAGTCAATATTGAGGACTCCAAGCACAGCTCCCACATGACTGTACACTCCTGTGCTACCACCTCTGCTTGGCTTATTCTGCCAGTAGGACAGGACATATCCAGAGATGGGGTTGGTGGTGTCTGGGACGCTGTCTGTAAGGTATAATTCCATAAGCATGACTATGACTAGTCTGTGACATAGGTCTCTCAATACTGGAACTTGCCCCCAGATATTAGTAAGGAGAACTTTGCAGGGTTACCAGGGCTGTTTGTGCCATTATTTTAGTGCTTAGGTTAATGCAAGTCAGTCCGTCCTGTTTCATTTTTTTGTTGACACTTCATAGTGATTGATATAGATGGGTGGCATGTGAGGCCATTTCAGAGGGCAGTTGAGAGTCAGCAACATTGCTATGGGCCTGGAGTCACATAAGCCAGTCCAGGTGAGGATGGCAGATTTCCTTCCTTGAAGGACATTTGTGAAGCACATCTCACGATTGACAATAGTTTCATGGTCAGGAGATTCTTAATCCCAGACATTGTCATTGATTTATAAATTCCACCATCTGCCACAGTGGGATTTGAACCCAGGTCCTTAGAACATTAGCTGTGTTTCTAGTGACAATACCACTACACCATCATCTGCCTCATCATTCTCTTCCCCTTGATCTTCTTACAGAATATCTTGTGATTCTACCTAATGTTACCCACTTGTTTTCTCCATGCCCCCTCTTTGCTCTCGAACTGTTTTCTTAAACTCCTCCTACACTTTCTATACGCCACTAGGGCATCTATTGATTTGCTCCCGCTAAAAGCCTCTCTTTATTCGTCTCATCCAGCCCTGAATATTCCTACCTTAGCAAACAGGAAACTATGAAGGCAGTTGAGGGTTACTGAGATAATTCTTGTGATTCTTGCACTTGTCAAAATGCTGCTTTTTGGTCTTCCTTCACTGGTTTACATGAGGCACAGGCTGGCTGGTTCACTTATAAAAGGTCTCTAACTCATCAATTCAAAGTCACAGCCTACTGCTGAAGGAAAGATGAACTGGTTTTCTTCAGGACTGAAGAGACTTGTTACTGCAGAGACCAGACAGAGGTCCTGAACTGATTGAGATCTGACAGCTACTTCTATCCTGTTCATAGCCCCAAGCAGTTCAGTTACCGAAGTACCAATCACATAGATTGGCCGGCAGAAGTCCTTTGTCATCAATACGTGGTCACTAGTCCATTGACATCTGGATTTGGGGATTTGGCCACTTGTAAGCCTGCTAAGACCTCTAATACTTCTTCATTGCCTTCATTTATCTGCTCAAGGACCTCACAGTCGCTTTTCCCAAACTCTGTACTACCTCATTCTTCACCTGAGTGAAGTATTTGTTTAACACCCTACCAATGTCCTCTGGTTCTACACAGATTGCCCTTTTGGTCCCTAGTCAACTTATTTTTGCCAACCAAAGTTCCATTTGTATGCACCCTTCGGCTCCAGGTCATCCACAAACTACACATCAGTTACTGCTTGAACAAGTTAGTGTGTAAACAATGCTTACAGTGAATCTCAAGGTACTTGCACACAAAACAAACAGAATTCTTCCAGCAACCCTGCATTTTTTTTAAAAAAGTTATTTTTCTCATTTTAGTACACAATTAAAAATACAGAAAAATAATAAAACACAGTCTTTAAAGTATATCCCCCTTAATCCCAAGCACAAACTAACAGTCATAAAGGCATGATCCAAATACACACGACACAACCCTACAGAGTACTTAAGAGTGGAAAAATAGAGAAACCCCTCTGCATTAAAAATCCGAATCAAAAGGGCAAAATGAGGTAATCTTTTCACAATTCTTTTGGTTTATTTTCAACCAAGTGACTGTAGATCACTAGTTAATGGGAAAATGTCAAACCAGGTTTCAGGTTCAAATGACAAACAGAAGACCTAATATTTGAAATATTTTCAGTATTTCTTCCAAACAGCTTCACTGAATGAGATACGGAGAGTGCTGCTTCCAGATACAAGCTCGGATTCTTACAGACCAAGACAATACCTTTGCAAATTTCTTCAGCAACCATCAAATCCTTTTCAACACAGTAAAGTCCAAGTGACTATTTGCATTTCTCAATCCATAAACATATGCATTTCAAACAAAAGGTGCCACAGGTTGATTTCTCACAGTTCCTCTGATGAATTTGCTGTCATCCACCCGCAAACTGGAGAAACACCACCTCATATTCCACCATGGGAGCCTACAACCCAATGGCCTAAACATGGATTTTACCAGTTTCAAGATCTCCCCACCCCCAGCCTCATCCCATGACCAACCCTCCCTCTCATCCCTGCCTCCTTGACCTGACACAACCTGTCCATCTTCTCTCCCAACTAACCGCCCCTCCCACCTCACTGACCAATCCCCACCACTGCCTACCTACACTCACCTATCACCATCCCACCTATCACCACTCCACGTACCTTCCCCAGCCCCACCCCTTCTCTCTATTTATTTCTGAGCTCCCTTCCCCCTCCCCATTTCTGAAGAAGGGTCCCAACCCGAAACATCAACTTTCCTGCTCCTCTAATGTTGCCTGGCCTGCTGCGTTTCTCCAGCTCCTCACTGTGTTATTAGTGAACCAGATGCATTTGTTTCTAAAATAAATGGTTTCTTGGTCGTTATTAGACTCTTAACTCCATATATTTACTGAATTCAAATTCCATCATCTGCCATGACGGGATTCAAATCTGGGTCCCCAGAACATTATCTGGGTATCTGGATTAGCAGTCCAGTGATAACACCACGAGGCCATTGCCTCCCCTTGACATGAGACATTTTCCAAAAAAATTCAAAGACCTGGCTCCCTGAAATATTCAAACCAATTCCCACACCCATAAATACATCTGTGTTTCTAACAACAGTGCATACTTAGTAGTGTGGTTGCCCCTTTTTTGTTTCTGGACTAAACCCACAAGGTCTCATTTAATACTGCAATTAGTATATCATCTACCCTCACATTGTTGATACTGTAGCCAATAACGTTACTCTTCTACCTTCTTTAATCCCCTTTTCTATCCCACCTGAAAACTTTATATCAGGTTAAGCTGCTATCTTTGGCCACTTTTTTCTAAGTTTCAATTAAAGCAACACTATAACGGTGCCACATGTTTATCTGTGCCCTCCGTTCACCAGCTTTATTTGCTATAATCCTTACATTTACAAATATACCAATGAATACTTCCAAATTTGTACATATACACTTGCTTCCTCAGCCTTTCACTCGCTGTATAAAGACCATGTCTTTTTATTTTTCTGAACTTTTGAAATTTGGACTAAATGGGAAAACGACTGTTTTAAAATCCAAGGATGGTCAAAGGATTGCTGCACTTGTTAGAAGTAACTGAATACTCATTGTAAGTACTATTTACATTGCTATTTGTTCAAGCCGTAGCAAAAATCCAGTTTGCAGACGAGCTGAAGTCAGGGATAATACATGAATGGAGATTTGGCTGAGAACAAGTTGCTGACTGGTCTATGACCTAGCGACCAGTTATCAATTACAAAGGCTTCCTGTGTGCAAAAACTATGTGATTAGCTCTCAGGTAGAATAGTTTGTGTGCATAAATGAGATAGGTAGGAGCTGTCTGTTTTCGCTTTTTAAAAATACCTTAATCCTGAAGAAAGCCAGTTTATTTTTCCCTCAGCATCTGCTATGAGCTGTGGCTTTCAGTGGCAGGAGAGGTGAGAGCGTGAGCCAGGGGGCAGCCAGAAAGGTAAGGTTTCCTTACAAAAACTTGCCTCATGAGTCAGCAGCCTTCTTGATTGGAACAGTGAGAGAGGTGAGAGCGTGAACTGGGAAGTGAACTAATATATTTAGGCATTAGCTAAACCTGAAACACTACACATGTGTATGTCTCCCACCCATCCTCCTCTTGTAACCAAAAAAAACTGTGTGGAGTGTCGGGAAGGTAGGGTTTTTTAAGATATTCTTTTGGCAATCTAGAGTAGAGGGGAATGGAACCTAGGGCAGTTGCATGCCCCTCTTGTAGGATGTGGGAGGGAAGGATCACTGCTAGTGTCCTTTCTGACTTCACCTGCGAGAAGTGCACCCAACTCCAGCTCCTCACAAACCACGTTAGGGAACTGGAGCTGCAGCTGGATGAACTCCGGATCATTTGGGAGGCTGAGGAGGTGATAGATAGAAGTTATAAGGAGGTTGTCACACCCAAGTTACAGGACAAAGCTGGCTGGGTGACTGTCAGGAGGGGGAAAGGGAATAGGCAGACAGTGCAGGGATCTCCTGTGGCCATTCCCTTCAAAAATAACTATACTGCTTTGGATACTGTTGAGGGGGACGATCTACCAGGGGAAAACCATAGTGGCCTGGTCTCTGGCACTAAGCCTGGCTCTATGGTTCAGAAGGGAAGGGGGGAGATTCAGTGGTTAGAGGAACAGACAGGAGATTCTGTGGTACCGAGCGAGGCTCCCGGATGGTATGTTGCCTCCCGGGTGCCAGGGACAGGGATGTCTCGGATCGAGTCTACAGGATTCTTAAGGGGAAGGGTGAGCAGCCAGAAGTCGTGGTACACATCGGTACCAATGATATATCTAGTAAAAGGGATGAGGACCTGAAAAGTGAATATAGCGAGTTAGGATGGAAGCTAAAAGCCCGGACGAGCAGAGTAGTAATCTCAGGATTACTACCGGTGCCACGGGCTAGTGAGGCCAGAAATAGAGAGTGAGTGCAGCTGAACATGTGGCTACATAGCTGGTGTAGGAGGGAGAGCTTCAGATACGTGGATCATTGGGATACTTTCTGGGGAAGGTGAGACCTATACAGGAAGGATGGGTTGCACCTGAATTGGAGGGGCAGCAAAATCCTGGGTGAGAGGTTTGCTAGAGCTCTTCAGGAGGGTTTAAACTAGTTTGGCATGGGGATGGGAACCGGAGCTACAGATCAGAGGATGGGGTAGCCGGTGTACAGGCAGATACAGCATGCAGAGAATCTGTGAGGAAGGATAAGCAGTTGATAGTGGCAGTCAGTGTGACGAGTTGAGGTGTGTCTACTTCAATGTAAGAAGTGTCAAGAATAAGGGTGATGAACTTAGAACATGGGTCAGTACTTGGAACTACGATGTTGTGGCCATTACAGAGACCTGGATAACACAGGGGCAGGAATGGTTGTTGGATGTTCCAGGGTTTAGCATTTTCAAAAGAAATAAGGAGGGAGGTAAAAGAAGTGGGGGAGTGGCATTGCCAATCAGGGATGGTATCACAGCTGCAGAAAGGAAGGTTGTCAAGGAGGGTTTGTGCACTGAGTCAGTATGGGTGGAAGTCAGAAACAGGAAAGGAGCAGTCACTCTATTGGGAGTTTTCTATATACATTCCCCAATAGCAACAGAGACACTGAGGAACAGATTAGGAGACAGATTGTGGAAATATGCAGAAGTAATAGGGTTGTTGTCATGGGTGAGTTCAACTTCCCTAATATAGACTGGAACCTCCTAAGTGCAAATAGTTTGGATGGAGCAGATTTTGTCAGGTGTGTCCAGGAAGGATTTCTGACTCAATAGGCAGATAGGCCAACTAGGGGGAGGCCATATTGAATTTGGTGCTTGGCAACGAATCAGGCCAGGTGTCTTGTTGGGAGAGCATTTTGGTGATCGTGATCACAACTCCCTGACCTTTACTACAGTCACGGGGAGGGATAGGAACAGACAGTATGGGAAAGTATTTAATTGGGGGAGGGGAAATTACAATGCTATTAGGCAAGAACAGCGGATCATAAATTGAGAACAGATGTTCTCAGGGAAATGCATGACAGAAATGTGGAGGTTGTTTAGGGAGCAGTTGCTACGAGTACTGGATAGGTTTGTCCCACTGAGGCAAGGAAGGGATGGTATGGTGAAGGAGCCTTGGATGACAAGACATGTGGAACATCCACTCAAGAGGAAAAAGGAAGCTTACGTACGGTTGAGGAAGCAAGGATTGGAGAGGGCTGTACAGGGCTACAAGGTAGCCAGGAAGGAACTGAAGAATGGACTTAGGAAAGTTAGAAGGGGGTATGAAAAAGCCTTGGCAGGTTGGATCAAGGAAAACCCCAAGGCGTTCTATACTTATGTGAGGAACAAGAGGATGGCCAAAGTGAGGGTAGGGCCAAATAGGGAAAGCTGAGGGAACTTGATTGTGGAGTCAGAGGAGGTAGGGGAGGTCCTTAATGAATATTTTGCTTCAGTATTTACTAGTGAGAAGGACCTTGACATTTGTGAGGACAGCATGAAACAGGCTGATATGCTCGAACAGGTTGATGTTTGGAAGGAGGATGTGGTAGAAATTTTGAAAAACATGAGGATAGATAAGTCCGCTGGGCCAGACAGGATATACCGAAAGGTACTACAGGAAGCAAGGGAAAAAATTGCTGCGCCTTTGGTGATGATCTTTGCGTCCTCACTGTCCACTGGAGTACTGCCAGATGATTGGAGGGTGGCAAATGTCATGCCCTTGTACAAGAGAGGAAATTGGGATAATTCTGGGAACTACAAACCAGTCAGTCTTACTTCTGTGGTGGGCAAACTACTGGAGAGCACTCTGAGAGATAGTATTTATGATTATTTGGAAAAGCAGAGTTTGATTAGAAATGGTCAGCATGGTTTTGAGAGGGGCAGGCCATGACTCAAGCCTTTTTGAATTCTTTGAGGATGTGACAAAACACATTGATGAAGGCAGATCAGTGGATGTGGTGGATATGGATTTTAGCAACGCATCTGATAAGGTTCCACATGGTAGGCGCATTCAGAAAGTAAGGAGGCATGGGATTCAGGGAAATTTGGCTGTCTGGATACAAAACTGGCTGTCCAATAGAAGACAGAGGGTGGTAGTAGATGGAAAGTATTCAGCCTGGAGCTCGGTGACCAGTGGTGTTCCGCAGGGATCTGTTCTGGGACCTCTGCTCTTTGTGATTTTTATAAATAACTTGGATGAGGAAGTGGAAGGGTGGGTTAGTAAGTTTGCTGATGACGCGAAGGTTAGTGGAGTTGTGGATAGTATGGAGGGCTGTTGTCGGTTGCAACGGGACATTGACAGGATGCAGAGCTGGGCAAAGAAGTGACAGATGGAATTCAACCCGGAAAAGTGTGAAGTAATTCATTTTGGAAGATTGAATTTGAATGCAGAATACAAGGTTAATGACAGGATTCTTGGCAGTGTAGAGGAACAGAAGGATCTTGAGGTCCACGTCCATAGATCCCTCAAAGATGCTACCCAAGTTCATAAGGTTGTAAACACGGCCTATGATGTGTTGGCTTTCGTTGGTAGGAGAATTGAGTTTAAGAGCCACGAGGTTATGCTGCAGCTCTATAAAACTCTGGTTAGACCACACCTGGAATATTGTGTTCAGTTCTGGTCGCCTCATTATAGGAAGGTTGTGGAAGCTTTAGAAAGGGTGCAGAGGATATTTACCAGGATGCTGCCTGAACTGGAGGGCAGGTCTTATGAGGAAAGGTTGAGGGAGATAGGTTTTTCATTGGAGCGAAGAAGGATGAGAGGTGACTTGACAGAGGTGTAGAAGATGATGAGAGGCATAGAGTGGATAGTCAGAGACTTTTTCCTGGGGCGGAAATGACGATTACGAGGGGGCATAATTTTAAGGTGGTTGGAGGACGGTATAGGGGAGATGTCAGAGGTAGGTTCTTCACACAGAGTGGTGGGCGTGTGGAATGCGCTGCCGGCAGTGGTAGTGGAGTCAGATACATTAGAGACTTTTAGCGACTCTTGGATAGGCACATGGAGGATAGCAAACTGCAGGGTATGCAGGGTAGTTTGATCTTAGTAGGACAATAGGTCGGCACAACATCGTGGGCCGAAGGGCCTGTACTCTGCTGTACTGTTCTATGTTCAGTGGGCCAGAGACTTTATAAGTGTGAACCAGCCATTCTGTGCCTTTTGCAAGTGAGTGAAAGTATCCAGAAAATGTGAACCAGGGTATAGCACATCCTGAAAAGCCAAAATGATCATCTCAGCAAATTCTGTGCACAGGCCATTGAACTGCCTACTCAGCTCTTCCTGCTGCATCCACGATGACATCCATGATCATTTTGTGTCTGCCTGTACATGTATATAAGGGAAAGTCTGTGAGGGAATTAGATTTTTGATTAGTTGAGCTACATGTTGATGGTTCATAATTATCTATCTGTAACAAGAGTCTACTTAACTCGTAATAAATAGTATTTCTTGTTAAGCACAGAAAGTGGGTCTGTGTTCTGTCAAATTAATTCTAAACAACAGCTAGATTGGACAATTTTGCTTACTTTTACAAAACCTTTAATATTGCATCTTAGGAGAAAAAGGGTGAAATTGAAAAGAGGTGAAAGACGAATCAGAATGAAATGCAAAGCTCTTACCTCACATTAACAACGCCAATGGTTTCCTTTGAAACGTACCTCAGCGTGTATGCATTCAACAGAAAGCTGAGCAGTCGAAACAGCACCTGACAGTCACAACAAAAAAGTGAGAAATCTGTCCAACAACCAAACTACCCACATAGAGTTATAGAGTAATACAGCACGGAAACAGGCCTTTCGGCCCAAACTGGCCCATGCTGACTATGATGCCCATTCAGCTAGTTCCAATTACCCACATTTGGTCCATATCCATCTAAACCCTTCTCATCCGTGTACCTACTGAAATGTTTTTTAAACGTTGCTAACGTCCCTGCCTCAACCACTTTCTCTGGCAGCCCATTCCACATACGCACCACTCTCTGCATGAAGAAGTTACCCCTCAGGTCCCTCTTAAATCTATCTCCTCTTACTTTAAACCTATGCCCTCTAGTTTTCAATTCCCCATCCCTAGGAAAAAGATGATATGCATTCATCCTACCTATGCCCCTCATGATTTCATGCACCTCAATTATGTCACCCCTCATTCTCCTACATTCCAAGGATTAAAATTCTATTCTGGCCAACCTCTCCCTTTCACTCAGGCCTACTGGTCCTGGCAACATCTTCATAAATCTTCTTTGCACACTTTCCAGTTTAACTATAACAAGGTGACCAAAACTGTACACAATATTGCGAGTGCAATAACTCTCACCAATGACTTATACAACTTTAACATAACATCCCAACTCCTACACTCATTGCCTCAATGGATGAAGGCCAGCTAACATAACATCACAAATCCTATACTCAATGCCTCAACCGATGAAGGCCAGCAGCTAAACGCCTTCTTCACCACCCTGTCTATTTGTGACGCCGCTTTCAACGAACTATGTACTTGTACTCGTAGGTCCCTCTGTTCCACAATACTTCTCAGGACCTTATCATTTACTGTTTCAGTCCTAAATAAAAACCAAAAAAACTGTGGATGCTGTAAATCAGGAACAAAAACAGAAGTTGCTAGAAAAGCTCAGCAGGTCTGGCAGCAACTGTGAAGAAAAAATCAGAGTTAAAGTTTCGGGTCCGGTGACCCTTCCTCAGACCCCGGACCCGAAACTTTAACTCTGATTTTTTCTTCACTGTATAAGTCCTTCCTTGGTTTGACTTTCCAAAATGCAACATCTCACACTTCTCTGCATAGAAGTGCATTTGCAATCCTCAGTCCACTTGCCCATCTGATCATGATCCCTCTGTAATTTTTGATAACCTTCTTCACTATCAATGATACCTCCTAATTTTGCATCATCCACAAGCTTACTAATCATGCCTTGTACATTCACATCCAGATCACTTATGCAAATAACAAATAACAAACATCCTAGCATCAACCTGTGCGGCACACCACTAGTCACGGGCCTCCAGTTCAAGAAACAACCCTCAACCATCAGACTCTGTTGCCAACCATTGAGCCAATTTTGAATCCAATTAGCAGTTCTCGCTGAATACTATGCGACCTAACTTTCATGACTAGCCTGCCGTGCTGGACCTTGTCAAAGGCTTTAATAAAGCCCATATAGACAACATCCACTGCCCTACCCTCATCTATCCTCTTGGTTACCTCTTCGAAAAACTCCAAAAGATTTGTCAGACATGACTTCTTGTGCACAAATCCATGTTGACAATCCCTAATCAGACCTTGACTATCCAAATGTTGGTTGATCCTGTCCCTCAGTATCCTCTCCAATAACTTGCCTACCACTGATGTCAGGCTCACTGGCCTGTAGTTCCCTGGCTTATCTTTATTACCTTTCTTAATAATGGAACATTAGCCACCCTCCAGTCTTCCGGAACTTCCCCAGCTGCTAAAGATGAAGCAAAAATCTCTGCAATTTCTTCCCTAGCCTCCCACAACATCTAAGGATGGTCTTCATCAGGCCCAGGGAGTCTATTCACCTTAATGCGATCTAAGGCTGCAAACACCTCCCCTCTGGTAATGTGTGTGCAGTCCAAAACATCCCCACTTGTTTCCCTTATTTCTTCAGCATCCATGATTCTCTCCTCAGTAAACACTGAGGAGAAATATTCATTAAAAATCTCTTCCATCTCCTGTGGCTCCACACATAGATGGCCAAGCTGATCTTTATGTGGACCTACGCTCTCCCTCGCCACCCTTTTACTCTACCAGAAGAGGAAAAGACAGCTGTACTCTGAAGGGGTGGAAATGGGGGAGGTGGGAGTGGGGGACGTGGTACAAGGATTGGGGGGGGGGATTAGGGGAGGCATGAGGAATGGGGGGAGGTGGAGTAGTGGGGGGAGGTGGAGGGCAGTGGGGGATGGAGGCGGTGGGGGAGGGGATTAGGGGAGGCATGAGGAATGGGGGGGAAGGTGGAAAGTGTAAGGCAGTGGGGGATGGTGGGGATTGGGGATTGGGGGAGGCATGAGGAATGGGGGGAGGTGGAGGGTATTAGGGGAGGCA
>JAHRHZ010000208.1:669562-730042 GCA_024137785.1 Ginglymostoma cirratum | reverse complement strand
GTCTGATGCTGCCTGGCCTGCTGTGCTCCTCCAGCTCCACACTGTGTTATCTATGTTAAATATTCAGCCCTGTTCTGACTTGAGCCATGTTTTTGTCAATGCTACTATGTCATAACCCCCAGAGCAATTTCTGCTTCCATTTCCAGTTCTCCAATTTCACTGTACTCTGTTCATTTACATATGTACAATATAACCCTGCCCTTATTTCTTTCTTGCATACTGGATGGTGACTGTTCTTTCATCACTGTTAACACTTAAGCCTTCCCTCACTTCATGATCCCAGTTCCCCATGTTGTCACTTTTGCTCTCTCTCGTACTTCCAAAACTAGTCCCAGATTGAATCCTGACTTTGTAATCATGCTTGCTGACAAAGACGGTGCTGTTGTTGGGTGTATTGACCTTCACATTGCAAAGGCTGACACCTGTTCTCAGATACTGTCTCCTATCCCCCCCGGACCATGACCCACCAGGCCATTGTGTCCACTACAGTCACTAACCTCGTGTCATCTAGTGATGTCCCACCCCCAACTGCCTCCAAGCTCAAAATTCCCCAACCCTGCACTGTGCACATCTACAAGGACTGCAAGAGCAGACCCATGGTTTCTGTCTGCTCCTGCCCCAAAGAACTTATCTCTTCCTACCTTGAATTGATCTTTTTCTCCCCTTTGGCAGTCCCATCCCACTTACATCCATAATTCTTCTGATGCCTCACATCAGTTTCAGAATTTCCAGTTTGAAAGCTCCAGCTGTTTCCTCTCTGCCGTGGAGGTGCAGTCCCTTTACGCATCCATACCACCACCACCACCCCCCACCAATCAGGCTGGTCTCAGGGCTCCCTGTTACTTCCTGGATAAAAAGCTTGGACTGTTGCCATCTACTACTGTCCTCCTCCACCTGGCTGAGCTCATCCTCACTCTGAACAACTTCTCTTTTACCTCAAACAGAAGTTGCTGAAAAAGCTCAGCAGGTCTGACAGGATCTTCATAGATGTTGCCAGACCTGCTGAGATTTTCCAGCAACTTCTGTTTTCATACCTGATTTACAGCATCCACAATTCTTTCAGTTTCTCTTTTAACTCCTCTTACTTTCTTCAGGTCAGTGGGGTGGCCATGGGTACCCACATGGACCCCAGTTACACCTATCTTTTTATGGGCTCCATAGAACATTCCTCGTTCCAGTCCTATTCTGGCCCCCACCCACAACTCTTTCTCCTGTACATTGCTGACACCAACAGTGCTGCTTCCCTCTCTTGTCTAAAATTGGAAAAGTTTATCAGTTTTGCATCCAATTTCTATCCCACTCTCACTTTTACCTGGTCCATTGCTGGTTTCTCCCTTCCCTTCCTCAACCTGGGAATAGGCTGGCCACCAATATCCACTACAATCCATTCGACCCTCACAGTTTCCTTAACTATACATTCACACACCCTGCTCCCTTTAAAGACTCTATTCCATTCACCCAGTTCCTCTGTCTCTGTTCCTTCTGCAAGGGGACCGAAATGTCCACCTTCTTCCTCAAAAAAGGATTCTCCACCACTGTGGTTGACAGGGCCCTCAGCTATGTCTGACCCATCTCTTGCACTTCACCCCTTCGTCCTCATCTACCAAATCACCAGCATCCACATCCAAAAGATCATTAGCCAGCATTTCTGCCACATCCAGGGGCATGCCATTCACAGACACATATTCCCCTCCCCTCTCCTATCAGCTTTCTCCACTCACAACACCCCTCCCACAACAATCATAGAAGGTGTAGCACTTGCCCATTTACTTTTTCCCTCCTCACTGCCAAGGCCCCAGACAAACCTCCCAGTGGAAGCAACAATTTACCTGTATTTCACTCAATCTAGACTACTGTATTCGCAGTTTACAATGTGGTCTGCTCTACGCTGGGGAAACAAAGCACAGACCACTTTGCAGAACACCTACATTCTGTCTATAAAAATGACCCTGAGCTTCCAATAGTCTGCCACTTCAACACACCACAGTGTTTCCCGGCCAACATCTCTGTCTCAGGCTTGCTACAGTCCTCCAGTGGACTTCAGTGTAAGCTGGAGGAATGGCATCTCATATTCTGCTTGGGAACCCTGCAGCCTTCCGGACTCAATATCAAACTCAATAATTTTAGGCTAACTTTTTTCCAGCCACAAACAGTTCAGAAGAAGTGTCATTAGACCTGAAATGTTAACTCTGTTTTCTGTCCACAGATGCTGCCAGACCTGAGGATTTCCAGCAATTTCCATTTTGTTTCTGACATCATGCATTTGCAGTTCTTTGATTTTGTTTTCTCCCAGAATTCTCCTCAGTCACTTCCCACCACCAAAAAATCTTCAATGGCCTCCACCACATTCTAGCGAAGAGAGATCCAAGGCTCACATAGAACTATAGAAGATAGGAGCAGGAGGTGGCCATTTGGCCCTTCAAGCCTGCTCCACCATTAATCACTATCATCGCTGCTCGTCCAACTCAATAGCCTAATCCTGCTTTCTCCCCACAACCTTTGATCCCATTCGGCCCAAATGCTATATCTAGTCGCCTCTTGAATACATTCAATGTTTTGGTAGCAACTACTTCTTGTAATAATGAATTCCACAGGCTCACCACTCTTGGAATGAAGAAATGTCTCCTCATCTCCAGCCTAAATGATCTACCAGAAATCTTCAGACTGTAACCCCCGGTTCTGGACACACTCACCATCAGGAACATCCTTCCTGCATCTACCCTGTCTAGTCCCGTTAGAATTCTATAAGTCTCAATGAGGTCCCCCCTCATTTGTCCAAACTCCAGCAAAAACAATCTTAACCTAGTTAGTCTCTCCTCATACGTCAGTCCTGCCATCCCTGGAATCGGCCTGATAAACCTTCACTGCATTCCCTGAGAGCAAGAGCATCCTCCTCAGAAAAGGAGACCAAAACTACACACAATATTCGAGGTGTTCACCAAGGCCCTGTACAACTGCAAGGACACATCCTTGCTCCTGTAATTGAAACCTCTCACAATGAAGCCCAACGTACGATTTGCCTTCTTTACCGCCTGCTGCACCTGCATGCTTACCTTCAGCGACTGGTGCACAAGCACACCCAGGTCCCACTGCACACACCCCTCTCCCAATTTACAGCCATTCAGGTAGTAATCTGCCTTCTTGTTTTTGCTTCCAGAGTGAATTATACTGCATCTGCCATTGATTTGCCCACTCACCCAACTTGCCCAGGTCATGCTGAAGGATTTCTGCATCCTCGTCACAGTTCACCCTCTCACCTAACTTGGTATCATCTGCAAACTTTGAGATATTACATATTGTTCCCCATCCAAATCATTAATATATATTGTGAATAGCTGTAGTCCCAGCACAGATCCCTGTGGCACTCCAGTACTTACGTCCTGCCAATTTGAAAAGGATTCCCACTCTTTGTTTCCTCTCTGCCAACCAGTTTCCTGTCTATCTCAATACACTGCCCCCAATCCCATGTGCTTTAACCTTGCACAGTAATCTTTTATGCAGTACTTAAGTACCCTGGGATGTAGATGATCATCAATTTTCCTACACTATTTCTCTACAAATATACTCCAGGTGCTCCGGTTTCCCCCACAGTCCAAAGATGTGCAGGTTTGGTTGATTGGCCATGCTAAATTGCCCGTAGTGTTCAGGGAGGTGTAGATTAGGTGGGTTGTAGGGGGATGTGTCTGGGTGGGATGCTCTGAGGTTCGGTGTGGACTTGTTGGGCCGAAGGGCCTGTTTCCACACTGTAGGGATTCTATTCTATTCTATTCTATTCTCTACTAACATTGGGTGGCATGGTAGCTCAGTGGTTAGCACTGCTGTCTCACAGTGCCAGGGGCCCAGGTTTGATTCAAATGCTGCAGTTTCCTGCCACAGTCCAAAGATTTGCAGGTTAGATGGATTGGCCATGCTAAATCGCCCATAATCTCCAGGGATGTGTGGGTTAGCCAGGGTTACGGGGATAGCGTGGGATTGTGGATCTAGGTAGGATGGTCCCCAGAGGGTCGGTGTGGACTCAATGGGTTGAATAGCTTGCTTCCACACTGTAACAATTCTGATTCTGAGTGATCTCCCTCAATTCTTCACTCTCACTAAATCTTGCATTCGCCAACATTTCTGGTATCTGATTTGTGTCCTCTTTTGTGAAGACAGAAACAAAGAATGTATTCAGTTGCTCAGCCATTTCTTTGTCCCATATTATACATTCCCCCCGTTTCTGTCTGTAGGGGACCTACATTTGTCTTCAACAAACCCTTTCTCTTTACGTACCTCGTACCTATAAAAACTCTTAGCGTCACTCGTTATGTTCACTGCAAGCTTACTTTTGTACTGTGTTTTCCCCTTCTTAACCAATCCCTTGGTCCTTCTTTGTAGAATTCTAAACTGTTCCCAGCCCTCAGAAATATTATTTTTCTTGGCCAGTCTGCATGCTTCTTCCTTGGATTGGATACGATCTCTAAGTTCCTTTGTAAGCCATGGATTGGCCCTCTTACGCATTTTGCTTTTGTGCATGACAAGAAGAAACAGTTGTTGCAGTTCCCTCATGCGTTCCGTGAATATTTGCCGCTGCCTATCCACTGTCATCTCTTCAAGTGACTCTCCCCAATCTATCAAGGCCAACTCACACCTCATATTGTCATAGGTTCCTTTATTAAGATTCAGCGCTCTAGTCTCTGAATCAGTTCTGCAGAAGGGTCAGCAGACCCGCAATGTTAACTCTTTTTTTTTCTTCACAGATGCTGCCAGACCTGCTGAGCTTTTCCGGCAACTTTGTTTTTGTTCCTGATTTACAGCATCCGCAGTTCTTTTGGTTTTTATGTATCCTGTGGTGGTTACTCATCCCCATGGGGTCTCGCACAGCTGGATTGGCAATGATTCCCTTCTCATTACACAGAACCCAGTCTAAGATGGCCTGCTGTCTAGTTGCTTCCTCCACATATTGGTCAAGAAAACCATCCTGTATACACTCCAGGAATACCTCCTCTACAGCATTGTGGCTAATTTGATTTGCCCAATCTATGTGCAGATTACAATCACCCGTGATCTCCAATATCCCCTTATCCCATGCATCTCTAATTTCCTGTTTAATGCCATTCCCAACATCACCACTGCAGTTTGGGGGTCCATTTACAACAGCCACTAATGTTTTTTGCCCCTTGGTATTTAGCATCTCCACCCATACAGACTCCACATTGTCAGAGCTAATATCCTTTCTCACTATTGTGTTAATTTCCTCTTTAACCAGCAATGCTGCTCCACCACCTTTTCCTTTTTGCCTGTTCTTCCTAAATACTGAATACCCTGGGACATTCAGTTCCCATCCCTGGTCACCCTGCAGCCATGTCTCCATAATCCCAATTATATCACACCCGTTTACATCTATCTGTGTGATTAGTTTTTTTTTAAAATCCCTACATTGTGGAAACAGGACCTTCGGCCCAACAAGTCCACACCAACCCTTGGAACATCCCACCCAGACCCACACACCCCTGAACACTATGGGCAATTTAGCATGGCCAATCCACCTAGCCTGCACATCTTCGGACTGTGGGAGGAAACCGGAGCACCCGGAGGGGACCCACACAGACGCAGGGAGAATGTGCAAACTCTGCACAGACAGTCACCTGGGGCTGTGAGGCTGCAGTGCTAACCACTGAGCCACCATGCCGTCCACTTTATTGTAAATGTTCCACGCATTAAGACACAAAGCCTTTAAGCTTGTCTCGCTGTTATTTTTCTCAATAGCTTCATTTGAATTTTGCCCTTAGTTTTTCTGTCTATCACATTTCTTATTCCCTTTTCAACTTTTTGTTTGTGTCCTTGCTCCTTCTGACTCCTTACGTAGGTTCCCATCTCACTGGCATATTAGTTTAAACCCTCCCCAACTGCTGTAGCAAACACTCCCCGCTAGGGCATCAGTCCCTCAATTAGTTACAGACATATCTGGCCTTTAACAAATTCATGCTGCTGTCATTTCTTTTCCTCAACATTTTCGTTCCTGAAATTTTCCTCACTATTTACGTTAGCTGGCTTATAGTTTCAGCATTTATTGCTCTTTTTATGAAGGTAATGATGAAGAACAGAAGCATTTTATTCTTTTTTGCTATACTTATAGAACTACTGTCTGTTAAGTATCATAACATCACTCCAGTGTGGAAACAGGCCATTCAGCCCCACAAGTCTACACCGACTCTCTGGAGAGCATTCCACCCAGACTCTTCCCCCGTATTCCTGTAACTCTGCATTTACCATGGCTAATCCACCTAACCCACACATCCCTGGACATTATGGGCAATTTAGCCTGGCTAATCCACTTAATCTGCACATCATTGGACTGTGAGAGGAAACCCGCACAGACACAGGGAGAACTTGCAAACTCCACACAACCAGTTACCCAAGGTTGGGATTGAACCTTGGTCCCTGGTGCTATGAGGCAGCAGTGTTAACCACTGAGCCACCGTGCCACCCAATGTGCAAACTCCACACAGACAATTATCCAACAGTGAAATCAATCCTGGGACCCGAGTGCTATGAGGCAGCAGTGGTAACCACTGAGCTACCGTGCCACCCTTGTAAAAGTAATTGAACCCGGATCTTCTAACGTTGCTGGTGTGTCTATTGGAAGGCTATACTCGGGAGAATTTCCATTTAGGAATTGGAGGCAGACGTTCAGGCCCCTCCAGCCTGTTCTGACATCACACACATTGCACCATTTGCTCAGAGTTGTAACTTGGTTCAAGTTATTTTCTTCAAATGAAAATAGACTTATTTATAAATCGCAAGCCCTTGCTCAATAGTGAATTAAACTCTTGAGTAGCCATTCAACTTGTAAAGTTTTATTTGGTAGTGATATATAAAAATGCTATGCTGTTGGAACTTTAGATTACTCATTATTTCTTCTAACCTGAATTTCTGTAAGGACATTGGAATGATGGGAGTTTTAAAATATGTGTATTCCCATTAAACAATGACAGAAGTGGAGCAATGTCCCAATTTGGTATCAGTGGTTAAAGTACATGGAATAAGTCCATCTGTTATGCAGGTCCCACTGCCTTAGCATTCAATGAACACCAAAAAGCTCAATGAGACTGAACTATTAGGAGTCCTTGGATAGAGCTTTAAAATGGGTTAAGGTCCTAGAATCAGGTCCCTTTCAAGAAAAGTCACAGTGATAGCCTTCTATGTTGTCTGTTTCCCTGATTATAGGAAGCATTGGTGCATGAAAATCTGGCTATATTCCTCCTCTTTGACATCTGTGTTAATAATACATATGTCAAAGTGAGCAATGTAAATGGAACACAGCATCACACCAGCATTGTCAGCATCACAGGAGCTGCTCTACTTAACAATTTATATAACAGTATGTCCTAAATTTAAAGTACTCACCGTGTGGAGCTTGAGGAAATGTTTGAACTGCAAAGTGTTATACTTTGCAACACTTTGAAAATTTAGCATAAACTGGAGACTGAGGTTCAAACGATTCTGAATAGAGATAGGGTGAGCCTTTAGACCAGCAGTGAGATTAGAAATATTGAAACAAAGAAAATAGGAATTGGGAGTAAGCATTTAGCCCTTTGAACCTGCTCTGCCATTCAATATAATCATGGTTCGGCATCCAACTCATTCCCGTGTTCCCATTTTGTCCCTATATCCTTTGGTACCTTTAGCCTGCAGTACTATGTCTAACTCCTTCTTGAAAATATTCAATGCTTTGTTCTCAACTGCTTTCCGTGGCAGAGAATTCCACACTCAGCACTCTGTGTGAAGAAATTTCTCTCTATCTTAGTCCTAAATGGGTGGTCCCATATCTTTACACTGTGATCTCTGGTTCAGGACTCTCCAGTCATCAGCCACATCCAGAAAGAGCAAGATCATGGTGTGGCTGTATGGTCCTTTGCCTGTCTCATCACAACCACTCATCTCCCATTCTCCTCTTCCACCCTAGACAGACTGAACGCAGAGTAATTGAATTCCACTTGGGAAAATAATGGAGAGTTTAATGTGTGTTTCAAGGATTAACCCTAATCCCAATCAATCAACCTTAAATCTCAACATTCCTTGTTCATTGACACCAACACCAGTCCAAAAGGCGAATGTCAAAATTAAATCCTGAGCATTGATAGTGGAGAGAGTGAATGTTTCTAGAGGTGGTGCCAATTAGACAACTAGGTAAAGATGATAAATTAGACGTTTTTAATGCAAGAGGCCTGGTAGGTAAGGCAGATTACTCAGGGCATAGTTGGGAATATGGGTCTGGGATATCATGGCTATTTCAGAAATGTGGCTCAGGAAAGCACAGGATTGGCAGCTTAATGTTATAGGGCATAGATGCTATAAAAGGGGTAGAAATGGGGGCGAGGGAGGAGGGAGTGTGGTGTTTCTGTTCAGGGATAACATTACAGCTGTACATAGGGAGAATATTTCTGGGATTATGTCCAGTGAAGTTTTTTGGGTGGAACTGAGAACTAAGAAAGGGATGACCACCTTATAGGGATTGTACTATAAAACTTCCTATAGCAGTAAGTGGGGAGGCAAATTTGTAAGGAGATCTCAGATATCTGTAAGGATAATAGGGTGGTCACAGCAGGGGATTTTAACTTTCCAAATGCAGACTTGGACTGCCATAGTGTTAAGGGCTTGGATGGAGGGGAATTTGTTAAGTGCATACAAGAAAATTTTCTGATTCGGTATGTGGATGTACCTACTAGAGAAAGAGCAAAACTTGACCCACTCTAGGGAAATGAGGCAAAGCAAGTGATTGAGTTGTCAGTGGTGGAGCACTTTGGGTTCAGCAATGATAATTATATTAGTTTTAAACTAGTGATGGAACAGGATAGACCAGATCTAAAAGTTAAAGTTCTAAATTGGTGTAAGGCTAATTTCTGTGATATTATGCACAAACTTTCAAAAGTTGATTGGGAGAAGCTATTCGCAGATAAAGGGGCAGTTGAAAAGTGGGAAGCCCACAAAGATGAGATAGAGAGTCCAGAGACTGTATGTTCCTATTAGTGTGAAGGGCAAGGCTGGTAGGTGTAAGGAATTCTGGTTGACTAGAGAAATTGAGGCCCTTGCCAAGAAAAATAAGTAGGCATATGGCAGGTAGAGACAGCTGGGATCGAGTGAATCCCTCGAGGAGTCCTGGTTCTGATCAGATATATCCAAAAACCCTACAAGAGGCTAGAGAAGAAATTGCAGGGGCCCTGGCTGATATATTTGCATCATCATTAGCCACAGATGAGGTCCCAAAAGACTGGAGGGTAACGAATGTTGTGCCCTTATACAAGAAGAGCTGTGAAGAAAAACCTGGGAACTATAGACCAGGAAGCTTAACATCTGTGGTAGGCAAGTTACTTGAGAAGATTCTGAGGGATAAAATACACATGCATTTAGAAAGACAGGGTTTGATTAGGAGTAGTCAGCATGGCTTCATGTGTGGGAGGCCATGTCTCATAAATTTGTTAGAGTTCTCTAATGAAATGATCAGGCAGGTTGATGAGGGCAGGGCAGTGTAAGTAGTCTATATGGATTTCAGTAAGGCCTTTGATAAGGTTCCACATGGTAGACAGCTATGGAAGGTTAGATTGCATGGAACCTAGGGAGAGCTGACAAATTGGATATACAATTGGCTTGATGGTAGGAAGCAGAGGATAATAGTAGAAGGATGCTTGTCAAACTGGAGGCCTCTGATTAGTAGTGTGCTTCAGGGGTTGGTGCTGGGCCCATTGCTGATATCTATATCAATGATTTGGATGAGAATGTACAATGCATGATTAGTAAGTTGCAGATGACACCAAAATAGGAGGTGCCTGGGACAGTGAGGAAAGTTATCAGAAATTGCAGCAGGATCTTGATCAGCTGGGGAAGTGGGCTGAGAAATGGCAAATGGAGTTTAATATAGAAAAGTGTGAGGTGTTGCATTTTGGAAAATTCAACGTAGGAGTTTTATGGTAAATGGTAGGGCCTTCCAGCTCCTATGATGCTGATTGACCTGCTGTGTTCATCCAGCCCCATGCTTGTTATCTCGGATTCTCCAGCATCTGCAGTACCTTTTATCTCTGATACGACCTTAAGGAGTGTTGTGAAACAGAGGGACTTTGGAGTTCAGGTGCATGGTTCTGTGAAAGTGGAGTCACAGGTAGACAGGGCAGTGAAGAAGGCTTTTGGTGTACTGGCCTTCATCAGTCAGGGCATTTAGCACAGAAGTTGGGAAGCTATGTTGCAGTCGTACAGGATGTTGGTGAGGCCGCACTTGGAGTATTGTGCTCAGATTTGGTCACTTTGCCATAGGAAGGATGTTATTAAACTGGAAAGAGTGCAGAATAAATTTACAAGGATGTTGCCAGGACTCAAGGCACTGAATTATAGGGAGAGGTTGGACAAGCTGAGACTTTTTTCTTTTGAGCATAGGAGACTGAGGGGGGATCTTCTTTAAGTGCATAAGATCATGAGAGACATAGATAGGGTGAATGCACTCAGTCTATTTCCCAGGGTTGGGGAATTGAGGACTAGAGAACGTCAGTTAAGGTCAGAGGGGACAGAATACATAGGAACCTGAGGGGCAACTTTTTTACACAGAGTGCGGTATGCATATGGAATGAGCTGCAAGCTGAAGTGGTTGAGGTGGGTACATTAACAACATTTTAAAGACATTTGGATAAGTACATGGATAGGAACGGTTTAGAAAGATATGGGCCAAGTGCAGGGAAATGAGATTAGCATGGATGGACATTTTAGTTGGCATGGACCCATTTGGGCCAAAGGGCCTGTCTCTGTGCTGCAGGACTCTATGACTGTATAAGGCAGTAGGAGGACACTCAAGATGGAAATCATGAGGGGAAAGGTGGGACATAAGATAGCTTTGGCAAATGGGGTTAAGGAGAATCCAAAGAGATTTTACAAATACATTCAGGACAAAAGAGTGATGGGGGAGAGAACAGAGCCCCTTAAAAGATCAACAATGCCATATACAACCACAGGAGATGGGTAAGATACTAAATGAGTATTTTGTGCCAGTATTTACTATGGAAAAAGATATGGAAGCTATAGAACTTGGAGAAATAAACAATGATATCCTGAACATTGTCCATATTACAGAGGAGGAGGTGCTGGACATCTTAAAATGCATATAGATGGATAAATCTCTGGGACCTGATCAGGTATACCCCAGAAATTTGTGGGAAGTGAAGGAAGTGATTGCTGGGCCCCTTGCTGAGATATTTGTATCAACGATAGCCACAGTTGAGGTGCCGGAAGACTGGAGGTTGGCTAACATGGTGCCACTATTTAAGAAAGGTTGTAAGGAAAAGCCAGGGAACTGTAGAGCAGTGAGCCTGATGTCAGTGGTGGGCAAGTTGTTGGAGGGGATGGTGAGAGATAGGATCTACATGTATTTGGAAAGGCAAGAAATGATTAGGAATAGTCAACATGTCTCTGTGTGTGGGATATCATGTCTCACTAACTTGATTGAGTTTTTTGACAAGTGACAAAGAAGATTGATGAAATCAGAGTGGTAGTCATTGTGGACTTCAGTAAGGCATTCGACAAAGTTCTGCATGGTAGATTGGTTAGCAAGGTTAGATCACATGGAATCCAAGGAGAGCTAACCATTTGGATACAAAATTAGCCTGAAGGTAGGAGGCAGAGGGTGATGGTGGAGGTTTGTTTTTTGGATTGGAGGCCTGTGACCAGCGGTGTGCACAAGGACTGGTGCTGGATCCACCGTTTTTTGTCATTTATATGAATGGTTTGGACGAGAATATAGGAGGAATGATTGGGGAGTTTGCAGATAATACGAAAATTGGTGGGCTAGTGGATAATGAGGAGGAATATCTTAGGCTACAACGGGACCTTGATCAGATGAGCCAAAGAGTAGCAGGTGGAGTTTAATTTAAATAAATGTGTGGCATTGCATCGTGGTAAGGCAAATCAGGGCAGGACTTATTCACTTACTGGTAGCGTCCTGGGAACTATGCTGGACAAAGTGACCTTGGAGTGCGGGTTCATACTTCCTTGAAGGTGGAGTCACAGGTAGACAGGGTAGTGAAGAAGGTGTTTGGTATGCTTGCCTTTAATGGTCAGTGCATTGTGTATAGAGTTGCGATGTCGTATTGTGGCAGTAGAGGACATTGATTAGGCCACTTTAGGAATACTGTGTCTAATTCTGGTCTCCCTGTTGTAGGAAGGATGTTTTGAAACTTGAAAGAGTTCAGAAATGACTTACAAGGATGTTTCTGAGGTTGGAAGGTATGACCTATAGGGAGAGGCTCAATAGGCTGGCTATTTTCCCTGGAATATCAAAGGTTGAGGGGTGACATTATGGAGGTTTATAAAATCACGACGGGCACATGGTGAATAGCCAAGGTCTTTTTCCCAGGGAAGGGGAGTCCAGAACTAGAGCGCATAGGTTTATGATGAGAGGGGAAAGATTTAAAAGGGACCTAAGGGGCAACTTTTCATGCAGAGTGTTGTGAAGTTGGGTAGAGTACTTGTGGATTAGAAGATGGTGATAGAATTTAGTGTTTGTAAAACGCTGTGGGGAAAACAGTCCATGGTCCTTTAAAAGATGAGATAACAAGGTGTAGAACTGGATGAACACAGCAGGCCAAGCAGCATCAGAGGAGCAGGAAGGCTGACGTTTCGGGTCTGGACTCTTCTTTCCATGTGATCTAACCTTGCTAACCAATCTGTAGTTCCTACTATCCCCTTTAAAAGATGATGTGCTTTTACTTTGCTTAGAGATTCAAAAAGGATGTCTGTGGGTTTGTACGTGCACAGAGCACCTGAATTGAAACATTTGTATCAAAAGACTATACAGTTAGCAGGCAAAGCAGCATTTAACCAAGACAACAGCTTTTCAAATTTAGCCAATTAATTTACCTCAGGCCCTTAGATACCAAACAACAATTCAATTTAAATGATGGTTTTGACAGCATAGAACCAATCCTATTGTAAGAAATTGATATGACATCAAGGGTATAAAGGATGAGGGCATTTGAAAAATCGGGGAGGAGCCAACTATCATCTGCCAAGAACAGCTCTAAAAGAAAGAATCACTGCCTCGCAGAATTCTCTAAGCCTTAGAATAAGCTCCATCTACGGCACAAAAGTTTAACGTTACTGACAAAAGAATTCGATAGAGAAGGTGCTTGTGACAGAAGGATTCACTGAGAAGGCATTCCTGACAGAAGAATTTGTTGGAGAAGACACAGAACATTTCAGAAGACATAACCTGGCTGCAATTTCAAGAGACTAAATTCTATTTTTTTATTTTATGTATGTGGTACTTATACTTATTGGAACAGCATACCCATTAGAACCTTGTTTTATTCAGGAATAGATAGTAGTTAGAAGGCATTTATTTGGTTTGTTAATAGTTTAGTTAATTTGTTTACTGTTAGAGTAAGATAAATAATTTGTTATTTGTTGATTACAAAGCAAGTGTCAGGGATTTATTTTATTTAATCACTCTTCTACAACAGATTGTCAGCTCTTTTAACAGATTTTAGGGCAAGGTGCACCTCTGTGGGTGTTTCGGTTTTAGTTATCAGAGGGGTGTTGACCTCTGAGTTATAACAAGAGGGTGGTCCGTTATGGAATGAGCTGCCAGTGGAAGTGATGGAGGCTGGTACAATTACAATATTTAAAAGGCATCTGGATGGGTACATGAATAGGAAGGGTTTAGAGAGATATGGGCGAAATTCTGGCAAATAGGACTAGATTAATTTAGGATATCTGGTTGGCATGGACAAGTTGGCCTGAAGGGTCATGCTGTGCAGCTGTATGACTCTAAGTGGGCTGCTTTATCCTGGATGATGTTATCCATCTTTGAACGTAGACTGTTTCAGTATCTAAGGAGTGGTGAATGGTGCTGAACATTGTGCAATCATCAGCGAACATCCCCATTTCCAATCTTACAATGGAGGGAAGCTTGTTGATGAAGCAGCTGAAAATGGTTTAGTCTAGGACACTATCATGAGGAACTCCTGCAGACATGTCCTAGAGCTGAGATGACTGACCTCCAACAACCACAATCACATTCTTCTGTGCCAGGTATGATTCCAACCACTGGAGAGTTTGCCCCCTGATGCCTATTGATTCTACTTTTGCTCGGGCTCCTTAATGGCGCAGTTAATTAAATGGGATCTTGATGTCAAGGGCTGTCACTCTCACCTCACCTCTGGAATTCAACTTTTTTGTTCATGTTTGAACCAAGGCTGTAATGAGGTCAGGAGCTGAGTGACACTGACCAAACTCAAACTGGGCGTCACTGAGCAGGTTATTGCTGAGCAGGTGCTGCTTGATAACACTGTTACTGACACCTTCCATCACTTTACTGATGATCGAGAGCAGACTGATGGGGCAGTGTTTAATTGGGTTGGATTTGTCCTGACATGTACGACATACTTGGGCAATTTTTATGTACATGATGTAACTGGGCAATTTTTCACATTGTCGGGTAGATGCCAGTGTTGTAACTGTACTGGAACAGCTTGGCTAGGAGTGCAGCAAATTCTGGACCACGTCTTCATTGTTGTCAGAGCCCAATACACTTTACTGTATCTTTTTGATATCATCTGGACTGAATCAAAATGGCTGAAGACTGGTATCTGTAATTCAGGGGACCACTGGAGGAGGCTGAGATGGATCATCCACTTGGCACTTCCAGCTGAAGATTGCCGTGAATGCTTCAGCCTTATCTTTTGCACTGACATGTTGGGTTCTTTCATCTTTGAGGATGGGGATATTTGTGGAACTGCCTCCTCTAGTGAGTTGTTTAATTGTCCAACATCATTCACAACTGGACGTGGCGGAACTGCAGAGTTCAGATCTGATCTGTTGGGTATGGAATTGCTTAGCTTTGTCTGTCACTTGTTGCCAGTGATGTTTGGCACACACATTGCCCTGTTTTGTAGCTTCACAGGTTGACACCTCATTTTTGTGTTTACCTGGTGCTGCTCCTGGCATGGCCTCTTGTACTCTCCATTGCAGTTTTTTTTCCATTTAAATAATACTCTGTTCTTTTGTTCTCCTTTCCAAAATACATCATATCTTACCACATTGTACTCCATTTGCCAAAATTTTTCCCACTTACTTAACCTATCAATATCTGTTTGTAAACTCGTATCCCTCTGCGACTTGCCTTTCCACTTGCATAACATAGAAGATAGGAGCAGGAGAAGGCCATTCAGCCCTCTTAGCCTGCTTGGCCATTCATCACTATCATCGCTGATCATCCAACTCATTAGCCTAATCCTGCTCTCTCCCTATAACCTTTGATCCTGTTTGCCCCAAATGCTATATCTAGCTGCCTCTGCAATACATTCAATGTTTTGGCATCAACTACTTCCTGTGATGAATATATGGAATTCACTGCCACAGAAGGCTGTGGAGGCCAGGTCATTGGGTATATTTAAGACAGAGATAGATAGGTTCTTGAATGTCAAGGCAATCAAGGGTTACAGGGAGAAAACAGGAGAATGGGGTTGAGAAACTTATCAGCCATGATTGAATGGCAGAGCAGACTCAATAGGCTGAATGGCCTAATTTCTACTCCTATGCCTTATGGTCTTAAAATGAATTCTACAGGCTCACTACTCTTTGGGGGAAGAAATGTCTCCTCATCTCCGTCCTAAATTGTCTACCCCAAATCCTCAGACAATGACCCCCGGTTGTGGACACATCCACCATTAGGAACATCCTCGCTGCATCTACCCCATCCAGTCCTGTTAGAATTTTATAAGTCTCAATGAGATCCCCTCTCATTCGTCTGAACTCCAGCGAAAACAATCCTAACCCAGTGAATCTCTCCTCATACGTCAGTCCCGCCATCCCCGGAATCAGCCTGGTAAACCTTCTGTTCTGAAGAGTTCTGAGGAAGGGTTACTGGACCCAAAACATAAACTCTGTTTTTTCCTTCACAGATGCTGCCAGACCTACTGGGCTTTTCCAGCAACTTTGTTTTTGTTCCTGAGAAACCTTTGTTGCACTCCCTCGAGATCCTTCCTCAGAAAAGGAGTCTAAAACTGCTCACAATATTCCAGGTGTGGTCTCACTGAGGCCCTGTACAACTGCAAGAACACATTCCTACTCCTGTACTCGAAACCTCTCATAATGAAGGCCAACATACCATTTACCTTCTTTACCGCCTGCTGCACCTGCATGCTTACTTTCAGCGACTGGTGCACAAGGACACCCAGGTCCTGCTGCACACTCCCCTCTCCCAATTTACAGCCATTCAGGTAGTAATCTGCCATATTGTTTTTGCTACCAAAATGAATAAGCTCACATTTATCCAAATTATACTGTATCTGTCATTGATTTGTCCACTCACCCAACTTGTCCAGATCATGTTGAAGAATCCCTGCATCCTCGTCACAGTTCACCTTCCCACCTAACTTGGTATCATCTGCAAACTTTGAGATATTACATATTGCTCCCTCATCCAAATCATTAATATATATTGTGAATAGCTGGGGCCCCAGCACTGCTCTCTGTAATTTTGTGTTGTCTGCAAATTTGACTACAGTACCAAAAACAGAAGTTGCTAGAAAAGCTCAGCAAGTCTGGCAGCATCTGTGAAGAAAAAATCAGAGTTAACGTTTCGGGTCTGGTGACTCTTCCTCAGAATGACCCGAAACATTAACTCTGATTTTTCTTCACAGATACTGCCAGACCTGCTGAGCTTTTCCAGCAACTTCTGTTTTTGTTTCTGATTTACAGCATCCGCAGTTCTTTCGGTTTTTATTTGGCTGCAGTATATTTGCTTCCTTCCTCCAAGTCATTAATATATATTATAAACAGTTGTCATCCCAGCACTGATCCTTGTGGAACCCACTTGTTATCGGTCACCAACCTGAAGAAGAACCCCTTATCCCCACTTGCTTTTTCCTGCCCATTAGCAAATTCTCTTGTCATGCCGATATTCTACATACAATACTGCGGGCTGTTATGACAAAACCTTTGGTGAGGTACCTTGTCAAATGTTTTCTGAAAGTTCAAATGCAAAAATTCACTGGTTTCTCTGTATCCACTTTGGTTAGGGCTTCCTCGAAAAAATTTTAATAACTTAGTCAGACACGATTTCCTTTTTATAAAGTCAAACTGACTGTACTTGATTAGATTATGGTATTCTAATTGTTCTGCTATTAATTCCTTTAAAATTCATTCTAACAGTTTTGAAGCAATAGATGTTAGGCTAATCAGCCTATACCCGCTATTTGCCTCCCACCCGTTTTGAATAAGGGTGTCACATTAGCAGCTTTCCAATCCTCTGGTACTTTTCTAGAATCCAAGGATATTTGGAAAGTTACAACCAATAAATCTCTAGTCATCTCAATACACTATCAGCGCCCCCTCCCAATGCCATGCATTTTCATTTAAGGAGGCAGATTGCCACCACCTTGTCCAGGGCAATTAAGGATGTGCAATAAATACTAGTCCAGCCAGCAATGCCCTCATGACATGAATGAGTAAATACCTGGGGTTTGTTACCTAAGTGGCCAGCACATTGATCTTTGGAATCTCACACACATGCACTGGAGGTAATTCTGGTGATTTTTGACAGTTGCTGGGGGTAAATACAGGGATTTTTCAGATAATCCAGTATCCCATTTCCTGTTCACACTAATTCATGACGAGTCAACATCAAAGGAAAATTGACAAAACAAAGAATCAGCACACAGGAGGAGACAGTTCATCCCATTGAGGCTGTACTGGCTTCAAAATGTTTCTAGTCTAATCCCGCCTCCTCCCCTTCCACTTGATCTATATCATTATAGTGAATGTCACATCCATCCATTGTCCAAGTGTGAGGGTCCCTGCCTCAGTTACCCTCTCAGTAAGTTCCACATGAACAATAATTGTTTCACCCTGAGCAGGCCAGTTCTCTTCTTTTAGGTTCCTAGAATACAAGCCATTAGGGCCATGGGACTTATCTGACTTTAACCCTATTAGTTTGTCTGACGCTACTTCACTAGTGATGGTGAAGACACTTAATTCCACCTCAATATTCTTTAGCATTAGTAGGATGTTTAAAGTATCTTTCACTATCAAAACTGATGCACAATATCTGTTTAACTCCTCTGCCATTTCCTTGTTCCCCATAGCTATGTCTGCAGATTCATTTTCTAAGGGGCCTGTGTTCACTTTAACTCTCTCTTCCTTTTTGTGTATTTAAAGTTCAATAAGATCAATTCTCGTTCATCAAATTCTTAATTCCTGCTGATGTTATTTCTGGACAAGTTAATTCCCAGTCTGAAATCTGGATTTGTAGATCATATTTTGTTGTTTTCATTTATTTAACGAAGTGGTCTTTCACTGAATCACAAGCACACAATGCTACAGATTTGGTTTTAACAATAAACCATATTTATTATGCAAATAAACTGATAAAATAAAATAACCTTACTCCTAGAAAGGTGGTGGCGGAATAGGATGCTCCAGCTGGAGCTCATCCGCTCTGCTTGTTCTTTTTCTTCTTCCTGTTTTCTTCATTCCTCTGCCTTCTGCCCTTCATTCCTTCTTCCCTTAAGGGGGAGGGTGAGCAACCAGCAGTCATGGTACACATGGGTACCAATGACATAGGTAGAAGAAGGACTGAGAATATGAAAAGCGAGCACAGGGAGTTAGGGTGGAAGCTGAAGTCCAGGACAAACAGGGTAGTTGTCTCTGGATTACTACCAGTGCCACGTGATAATGAGGTAAGAAATAAGGAGTGCAGCTAAACACGTGGCTACAGGGCTGGTGTAGGAGGGAAGGCTTCCATTATGTGGATAATTGGAGCACATTCTGGGGAAGGTGGGACCTGTACAGTAATGACGGGTTGCACCTGAACCGGAAGGGCACAAATATCCTGGGAGGGAGGTTTGCTCGAGCTATACGGGATGGCTTAAACTAGTTTGGCAGCGGGTGGGGAACCAGATTTATAATTCAGAGGATGAGATATTTCGCCTTCCAACAGACACAACAGGGAGTGAGGTGGTTTATAAAGAAATGCGGTCGATGGAGCGTAATTGCGGACACCGAGATGGTTTGAGATGTGTATACTTCAATGCAAGAAGTATCAGAAATAAAGCGGATGAACTTCGAGCATGAGTCGGTGCTTGGAACTACGATGTTGTGGCCATTACAGAAACTTGAATATCTCAGGGAGAGGAGTGGATGTTGGAATTTAGATGCTTTAAAAGAAATAGGGAGGGCGGTAAAAGAGGTGGGGGAGTGGCATTGCTAGTCAGGGCTTGTGTAGCAGTTACTGAAAGGCAGTTCGAGAATGATATGTCTACAGAGTCAGTTTGGGTTGAGGTCAGGAACAAGAAAGGAGCAGTCACTTTGTTGGGGTTTTTTTACAGACGCCCTAATAGTTGCAGAGAAGTGAAGGAGCGGATTGGGAGGCAGATACTGGAAAGGTGCAGAAGTCACAGGGTTGTAGTCATGGGTGACTTCAACTTTCCAAATATGATTGGAAACGTTTTAGTTGTAATAGTTTAGATGGAGCAGATTTTGTCCAGTGTGTTCAGGAAGGATTCCTGACACAGTATGTAGATAGACCAACACAAGGAGAGGCCACTTTGGATTTGGTTCTTGGCAACGAACTGGGCCAAGTGTTAGATCTGTTGGTAGGAGAGCATTTTGGCGATAGTAATCATAACTCTGTTTCTTTCACAATAGTCACGGATAAGGATAGGTACACACGGCAGGGTACAGTTTATAATTGGGGAAAGGGTAATTATAATTGTGTTAGGCAAGAAGTGGGTAACATAAAATGGGAACAGATGCTGTCAAGGAAGAGCACTATTGAAATGTGGATATTGTTTAAGGAATGCATACTGCATGTGCTCGATATGTTTGTCCCTAGCAGGCATAGAAGATGCGGTCGAGTGAGGGAGCCATGGCTTTCGAAAGAGGTCGAACGACTGGTTAAAAGGAAGAAGGAGGCTTATGTAAGGTTTAGGAAAAGAGGAACGGAAAAGGGATAGAGGGATACAAGATAACAAGGTGTGGAGCTGGATGAACACAGCAGGCCAAGCAGCATCATAGGAGCAGGAAAGCTTGACGTTTCGGGCCTAGACCCTTCATCAGAAAAATTATCCAGGAAGGAACTAAAGAAAGGGCTTAGGAGAGCTATAAGGGGGCATGAGAAAACCTTGGCGGACAGGGTCAAGGAAAACTCCAAGCCTTTTTACACGCACATGAGGAATAAGAGAATGACCAGAGAAAGGATAGGGCCGATCAAGGATTGTAAAGGGAATTTGTGCACAGAACCTAAAGAGACAAGAGAGGTCCTTAATGAATACTTTTCTTCAGTATTCACAACTGAGAGGTACCTAGTTGTAGAGGAGGACAGTGTGAAACAGGCAGGTAGGCTAGAGGAGGTTGATGTTAGTAAAGAAGATGTTCTAGGAGTTCTGAGGAAGTTGCAGATCGATAAGTCCCCTGGGCCTGATGAGATTTATCCAAGGATTCTATGGGAAGTGAGGGACAAGATCACAGGGCCTTTGGCGATGATCTTTTCATCCTCGTGGGTATAGTGCCAGAAGATTGGAAAGAGGCAAACGTCATTCCCTTGTTCAAAAAGGGAATAGGGATAACCCCGGAAATTAAAGGCCAGTTAGTCTGACATCAGTGGTGGGCAAATTATTGGAAAGGGCTCTGAGAGACAGGATTTATGATCACTTGGAAAGGCACAGTTTGATTCATGATAGTCAGCATGGATTTGTGAGAGGTAGATCATGCCTCACAAACCTTATTGAATTCTTTGAAGAGGTGAACAACACGTGGATGAAGGTGGAGCAGTGGATGGGGTACACATGGATTTAAGTAAGGGGTTTGATAAGGTTCCCCATGGTAGGCTCATGCAGAAGGTAAGGAGGCATGGGATAGGGGGAAATGTGGCAGATTGGCTTCAGAATTGGCTGATCCTTAGAAGACAAAGGGTGGTAGTGGACAGAAAATATTCAACATGGTGCTCCGTTATGAGTGGTGTACCACAAGGATCTGTTCTGGGACTTCTTCTATTCGTGATTTTTATAAATGATTTGGATGAAGGAGTGAAAGGGTGGTTAGCAAGTTCGCGGACGATACGAGGGTGGGTCAGGTTGTGGACAGTGCGGAGGGCTGTTCTAGTTTACAAAGGGACACTGATAGGATGCAGAGCTGGGCTGAGAAGTGACAGATGCAGTTTCACCCTGAAAAGTGTGAGGTGATTCATTTTGGAAGGACAAACTTGAAAGCAGAACACAGGGTTAACGGAAAGATTCTTGGCAGTGTGGAGGAGCAGAGGGATCTTGGGGTTCATGGTCACAGATCCCTGAGAGCTGCCACCCAGGTGGATAGAGTTGTTAAGAAGGCATATGGTGTGTTAGCTTTCATTAACAGAGGGATTGAGTTCAAGAGCCGTGAAGTTATGCTCCAGCTATACAATAGACAATAGGTGCAGGAGTAGGCCATTCAGCCCTTCGAGCCAGCACCACCATTCATTATGATCATGGCTGATCATCCACGATCAGTATCCTGTTCCTGCCTTATCGCCGTAACCTCGATTCCATTATCTATAAGAGCTCTGTCCATCTCTTTCTTGAAAGTATCCAGAGACTTGGCCTCCACTGCCTCCTGGGGCAGAGCATTCCATATATGCACCACTCTCTGGGTGAAGAAGTTTTTCCTCAACTCTGTTCTAAATGGCCTCCCCCTTATTTTTAAACTGTGTCCTCTGGTTCTGGACTCACCTATCAGCGGAAACATGCTCCCTGCCTCCAGAGTGTCCAATCCCTTAATAATCTTATACGTCTCAATCAGATCCCCTCTCATCCTTCTAAACTCAAGTGTATACAAGCCCAGTCGCTCCAATCTTTCAACATATGATAGTCCCGCCATTCTGGGAATTAACCTCGTGAACCTATGCTGCACTCCCTCAATAGCAAGAATGTCCTTCCTCAAATTTGGAGACCAAAACTGCACACAATACTCCAGGTGCGGTCTCACCAGGGCCCTGTACAGCTTCAGAAGGACCTCTTTGCTCCTATACTCAATTCCTCTTGTTATGAAGGCCAGCTTGCCATTAGCTTTCTTCACTGCCTGCTGTACCTGCATGCTTGCTTTCATTGACTGATGTACAAGAACACCTAGATCTCGTTGTATTTCCTCTTTACCTAATTTGACTCCATTTAGGTAGTAATCTGCTTTCCTGTTCTTGCCACCAAAGTGGATAACCTCACATTTGTCCACATTAAACTGCATCTGCCATGCATCCACCCACTCACCTAGCCTGTCCAAGTCACCCTGTATTCTCATAACATCCTCCTCACATTTCACACTGCCACCCAGCTTTGTGTCTTCAGCAAATTTGCTAATTTTCCTTTTAATGCCTTCATCTATATCAGTAATGTATATTGTAAACAGCTGTGGTCCCAGCACCGACCCTTGTGGTACCTCACTGGTCACCGCCTGCCATTCCGAAAGGGACCCGTTTATCACTACTCTTTGCTTCCTGTCAGCCAGCCAATTTTCAGTCCAAGTCAGTATTTTGCCCCCAATACCATGTGCCCTAATTTTGCTCACTAATCTCCTATGTGGGACTTTATCAAAGGCTTTCTGAAAGTCCAGGTACACTACATCCACTGGCTCTCCCTTGTCCATCGTCATAGTTACATCCTCAAAAAATTCCAGAAAATTAGTCAAGCACGATTTCCCCTTCGTGAATCCATGCTGACTCTGACCTATCCTGTTACTGCTATCCAAATGAGTCGTAATTTCATCTTTTATAATTGACTCCAGCATCTTTCCCACCACTGACGTCAGGCTAACCAGTCTATGGTTCCCTGTTTTCTCTCTCCCTCCTTTCTTGAAAAGTGGGACAACATTAGCCACCCTCCAATCCGCAGGAACTGATCCTGAATCTATAGAACATTGGAAAATGATTACCAATGCGTCCATGATTTCTAGAGCCACCTCCTTAAGTACCCTGGGATGCAGACCATCAGGTCCCGGGGACTTATCAGCCTTCAGACCTAACAGTCTGTTCAACACCATTTCCTGCCTAATATATATTCCCTTCAGTTCATCCATTACCCTAGGTCCTTCAGCCACTATTGCATCTGGGAGATTGTTTGTGTCTTCCTTAGTGAAGACAGATCCAAAGTACCTATTCAACTCTTCTGCCATTTCCTTGTTCCCCATAATAAATTCACCCGTTTCTGTCTTCAAGGGCCCAATTTTAGTCTTAACCAAAAACCTGGTTCGGCCACATCTGGAGTATTGTGTCTAGTTCTGGTCACCTCATTACAGGAAAGATGTGGAAGCGTTGGAATAGGTGCAGAGGAGATTTACCAGGATGTTGTCTGGAATGGAGGGAAGGTCTGATGTGGAAAGGTTGAGAGAGCTAGAGCTTTTCTCTTTAGAACGACGAAGGATGAGGGGTGACTTGATGGAGGTGTACAAAATGATCAGAGATATAGATAGAGTAGACAGCCAAAGACTTTTTCCTAGGGTGGAGGCAGCTTTTACAAGGGGATATAGTTTTAAAGTGAAAGGAGGTAGATATCGGGGAGATGTCAGAGGTAGGTTCTTTACTTAGAGTGGTAGGGGCGTGGAATGCATTGCCGGAGAGAGTGGTGGAGTCGGCCTCATTAGGGGCATTTAAGCGGCTATTAGATAGGCAGATGGATAATAGTATAAGGTAGGGGTGGAGGTTAGATAGACCTTAGGTTTCAGGTAAAAGTTCAGCACAACATCGTGGGCTGAAAGTCCTGTACTGTGCTGTACTGCTCTATGTTCTATGTTCTATGTTCTCTCAGCCTCGGGCACCCAGCCCTGACCTCTGGTTCTCAGCCTCCGAAGTACGGTTGGTGACCCTAGGCAGGGACGCCAGCGATCAGCGGCCTGAAGCTGGGTCGCCAGCAGCCCAGTGCAAAGTGCAGGCAATGGCCCGGTGTGGGGCATGGCTGCAGCAGCCCGGTGTGGGGCGTGGCAGTGGCCGGGTGTGGGGCATGGCAGTGGCCCGGTGTGGGGCGTGGCAGCAGTGACCCAGTGCGGTGCTTGGCGGCAGTGACCTGGTGTGGGGCATGGCAGTGGCCGGGTGAGGGGCATGGCAGTGGCCTGGTGTGGGGTGTGGCAGCAGAGGCCCGGTGTGGGTGTGGCAGTGGCCAGGTGTGGGGCATGGTAGTGGCCTGGTGTGGGGTGTGGCAGCAGAGGCCCGGTGTGGGTGTGGCTGTGGCCGGGTGTGGGGCATGGCAGCAGTGACCCAGTGTGGGGCGTGGCGGCAGTGACCTGGTGTGGGGCATGGCAGTAGCCGGGTGTGGGGCATGGCAGCAGTGACCCGGTGTGGGGCATGGCAGCAGTGACCCGGTGTGGGGCATGGCGGTAGTGACCCAGTGTGGGGCGTGGCAGCAGTGGCCCGGTGTGGGGCAAGGCAGCAGTGGCCCGGTGTGGGGCGTGGCAGCAGTGGCCCGGTGTGGAGCATGGCAGCAGTGGCCCGGTGTGGAGCGTGGTGGCAGTGGCCCAGTGTGGGGCAAGGCAGCAGTGGCCCAGTGTGGGGCAAGGCAGCAGTGGCCCGGTGTGGAGCATGGTGGCAGTGGCCTGGTGTGGGGCAAGGCAGCAGTGGCCCGGTGTGGGGCGTGGCAGCAGTGGCCCAGTGTGGGGCGTCGCAGCAGTGGCCCGGTGTGGGGCAAGGCAGCAGCCATCACTGAGACCATGGAGAGGGCCTCTGTGTTGGTCTGCTGCAGAGAGCCGTTGAAGACAGATTGTGATATTTTTCTTTTTAACTTGCTTCTTGTTTTTCTGCCCTATAGTTATATTGTATATGGCTGTAATGTAAGTTTTTTTTCTTAATTTCTCTATTCTGTAGCTAAAGATTGTACCCATGTACGCTGTTCTTAAGATGGCGCCGTGTATTAGTGACATTGTTACTAATCTGTAACTGAAGAAGCTGTACCTTGCTGCTGTTGTACCTCGGATTGTACTGTAAGTGGCAACTTACAAATTTCTCACTGTACTCATGTGACAATAACGCTGATTCAATTCAACATACACATATAACAATTTTTTTTTGTTAAAAGCAAGCTAATGTCTTTCCACGTCCACTCCCTTTGGTTATAAAACTCTCACAATTCAAGCAGATTCCCATTATCACTCCAGAAGCTGCTCTATCACACATACTGGTTTAAAAATCGTCGGCTCCAAAAGACTGACAAGTTAATCATTAAACCGTATCGCACACATAGACCAAATCTGCAGGCCGCAAGTTCAAAATCCAGTCTCTAAAATAAATGACATTAATATGTATATCGCACATCATACTAAGCTCCAATGGGCATCAACCTAAATTGTTCAGCCTTTCTTAATAGAACATAGAACAATACAGCACAGGGGTGGGCCCTTCAGCCCACAATGTTGTATCAAACATGATGCCAAATTAAACTAATCCCTTCTGCCTGCCCTTGACCCATATTCTTCCATTCCTTACATATTCATGTGCTTATCTAAAAGTCTCTTAAATGCCCCTATTGTATCTGCCTCCACCACAACGTCCGGCAGCGTGTTCCAGACTCCTCTGTGTAAAAATCTTGCCCCTCACACCTCTGTTAAGCATTCCCCATTTCACCTTAAATGCATGCCCCCTAGTTTTAGACATTTCAACTTTGGGAAAAGCATTCTGATCGTCAACCCCATCGATGCATCTCATAATTTTGTAGACTTCTATCAAGTCTCCGCTCTGCTTCCACTGCTCCAGAGAAAACAGCCGTGTATTTCAACTCTCTCCTTATAGTTCATGCCCTCTAATCCAGACAACATCCTGATAAACCTCTTCTGCACCCACTCCAAAGTCTCCATAACTTTCATGTAATGATGTGACCAAAATTGAATCTTATACTCTAAATGTGGCCTAACCAAAGTCTTATAAAGGTGCAATATGACACCCTGACTCTTGTAGTCAATTCCCCGAACAATAAAGGCACACATGCCATTTGCCTTCTTTACGAACCTCCCTACTTGCGTGACCGTTTTCAGGGAGCTATGGACTTGAACCCCAAGATCCCTCTGTATATCAATGTCGTTCAGGGTCCTGCCATTAATTGTATATTTTTCCTTAACATTTGATCTCCCAAACTGCAGCATCTCACACTTACCTAACTCTATCTGCCATTTATCCACCCATATCTGCAACTGATCTATATCCTGCTGTATCCTTTGACAACCTCCTGCACTATCCACTACTCCCACCGATCTTTGTATCATCTGCAAACTTACTAACCCTCCCATCTGCATTTTCATCCAAATCATTTATATATGTTATAAACAGCAGAAGTCCCAATACGGATCACTGCAGAACACCACTAGTCACGGACCTCTAGCCAGAAAAACACCCTTCCACCACTACCCTCTGTCTGCTATGGGCTAGCCAATTCTGAACCCATGCAGCCAAGTCACTGTGGATCCCATGCATCTTAATCTTCCGGATGAGCCTACCATGAGGGATCTTGTCAAAAGCCTTACTAAAATCCATGTAAACAACATCCAATGCTCTACCCTCATTGATCACCTTCATCACCTTGTCAAAAATTCAATCAAGTTAGTAAGGCGTGATCTGCCCTGCACAAAGTCATGCTGACTGTAACTAATTAGGCCATACTTTTCCAAATACGTGTAAATCCTATCCCTAAAAATTTGCTCCAATACCTCCCCAACCACTGATATAAGATTCACTGGTCTAAAGTTTCCCAGCTTGTCCCTACTTCCCTTCTTGAACAGAGGAACATCATTAGCTATTCACCAGTCCTCTGGAGCCTCTCCAGTGGCTAGCAAGGATACAAAGATCTCAGTTAAGGCCCCAGAAATCTCCTGTCTTGCCTCTCTCAATAACCCAGGGCAGATACCATCGAGCCCTGGGTACTTATCCACCTTAATGCTCTTCAAGAGATCCAATACCATTTCTTTCTTGATCTCAAAATGGCCTAGCATATTAGCATGCTCCGCACAAATCTCACTATTCTCCATATCCTTTTCCCAGGCGAATACGAACGCAAAGTGCTCATTTAGGATCTCACCTATATCTCTGCCTGCAAGCACAAGTTCCCTTATCCTTGAGTGGTCCTACCTTCTCCCTAGTTATCCTCTTGTTTTTGATGTATATATAGAATGTCTTAGGATTCTCTTTAACCCTACTTGCCAACATTATTTCATGGCCCGTTCTTGCTCTCCTAATTGCCTGCTTGAGTTCTTTCCTGCTTTCTTTATATTCTTCACGGGCCCTGTCCAATTTTAGCTTCCTAAACCTAACATGTTTCATCCTACAACTGAGTCGATTATTTTTAATGCAGTTTTGTTTCTTCAAGAAAAGCCAAACCAAAATTGTACACTGTGCTTTAGATGTGGTCACACTAGGCCTTGTACAGTTGCAGTAAAATGTCCTACTTTCAATTCCATTCCCCATGCAATAAAGTTTTTTATAGATAGCTAAAAGGTAAGAGAGAGGCAAGAGTGGACTTTGGACTGCTGGAAAATGAGACTGTAGAAATAGGAAGGGAAAACTAAAAAATGGCGGAGGAATTGAATAGATATCTTGCATCACTCTTCATGATGGAAGATATCAGCAGCATATCAGAACTAAAGAGAGAGTCAAGTGCAGAGGTATGGGTGTAGTGGCCATCACTAAGGAGAAGGTGCTGAGAAAGCTGAAAGGTCTGTGTAGCCATTGTAACAAGGTCAGCCAGGTGGGCCTCATAGAATATGAGTTCCCTGATTGAGGCGTTTGATCTGGTCTGAATAAAGAGCCTTGGCTGACAGATATAAACAGGAATGTCAGAGGTTGTGTTCACTCTGAGACCTGGCTCTGAGGAAGCCAGACCAGTATCAAGGACTCTCCACGTGTAAATAAAGGGTGACTTGGCGATGGGATACCAGCCTCTGTGGAGTTGTTTAAGTCTGAAGGTAGATAAATCAACTGGACCAGATGGACTATAACCCAGAGTTCTGAAGGAAATAGCCAAGAAGATTGAGGCATTGGTGGTAATCTTTCAGGAACCACTGGAATTAGGGAGTCTCAGAGGAATAAACAATGGCTAATGTAACATCCCTGTTTAAGAAGGGAGGGAGGTAGAAGACAGGAAACTATAGGCAGTTAGCCTGACCTTGGTTATTCTTCAGATTTTAGAGTCAATTATTAAGGATGAAATTGCAGACCACTTAGAAGTGTACGGTAAAGTAGGGCCGAGCCAGTACAGCTTCATCAAGGGAAGGTCATGCCTGTCAAATCTGTTAGGATTCTTCGAGGAGGTAACCAGCAAGTTAGCCAAAGGAGAGCCAATAGATGTGATCTATTTGGATTTCCAGAAGGCCGTTGACAAGGTACCAGACAGGAGGTTGCTAAATAAAATAAGAGTTCATGGTGTTAAGAGCAAGGTACTGGCATGGATAAAGGATTGGCTGACTGGCAGAAAGCAGAGAGTAGGGATAAGGGGTCTTTTTCAGGATGGCAGCGGTGACTAGTAGAGCTCTGCAGGAGTCTATGTTGGGACCACAACAATTCACACTATACATTAATGATCTGAACAAAGGAACTGAGGGCATTGTTGCTAAGTTTGCAGATGACACAAAGATAGGCAGAGGGACAGTTAGTATTGAGGAAGCAGGGAGGCTGCAGGAGGATTTGGTCAGGCTAGCAGAGTGGGCAAAGAAATGGCAGATGGAATACAATGTGGCAAAGTGTGAGTCATGTATTTTGGTTGGAAGAATAGATACAAAGACTATTTTCCAAATGGGGAAAGGCTTTGGAAATCTGCAGCTCAAAGGGACTTGGGAGTCCTAGTTCAGGATTCTGCCAAGGTTAACATGCAGGTTCAGTTGGCAGTTTGGAAGGCAAATGCAATGTTAACATTCAATTCAAGAGGGCTAGGATACAAGAGCAGAGATGTACTGCCGAGGCTGTATAAGGGTACGGTCAGACTGTGTTTGTAATATTGTGAGCAATTTTGGGCCCTGTAACTAAGGAAGAATGTGCTGGCCTTGAAGGGGTTCCAGAGGAAGTTTATAAGAATAATCCCGGGGATGAAGGGCTCATCGTATGAGAAGCAGTTGAGGACGCTGGGTCTGTACTCAATAGAGTTCAGAAGGATGAGAGAGGTGTCTCATCGAAACTTACAGAATACTGAGGAGCCTGGAGAGAGCAGATGTGAAGAAAATGCTTCAACTTGAAGGAGAGACTAGGCCTCTGAAGGCACAGCCTTTGAGTGAAGGGACAAGATGAAAAAAAAATCTTCAGCTATAGGGTGGTGAATCTGTGGAATTCATTGCCACAGAGGGCTGTGGAGGCAAAATCATTGAGTGTTTTCAAGACAGAAATAGATTCTTGATTGGTAAGGGATCAAGGGTCATGGAGAGGAGGCAGGAGAGCAGGGTTGAGAAACATAGCATAGAATCCCTACAGTGAGTCCACACTGACCCTCTGAAGAGCGTACCTTAGCATGGCCAATCCACCTAACTTACATACCTTTGGACTGTGGGAGGAAACCAGAGCACCCAGAGGAAACACGTGCAGACACAGGAAGAATGTGAAAACTGCACACAGACAGTCACCCGAGGCTGAAATCAAACCCAGGTCCCTGGCACTGTGAGGCAGCCCTGCTAACCACTGAGCAACCGTGCAGCCATGATCAGCCATGATCAAATGGTGGAGCAGACTCGATGGGCCAAATGGCCTAATTCTACTCCTATATCTTATGATTTAACTACAACGTTACATTTCCCTTCCTATACACTTGCTGTACTTGTGCAGTACTGTTTAGTGATTCAGGTACCAGGAATCCAGATTGGATTGCCTCCAATTGGAGATGGTCATTGCCTAGCAATTGTGTGGTGCAAATGTTACTCACCGCTTGTCAGCCCAAGTCTGGATATTGTCCAGATCTTGTTGCATTTTTTGAATATAGACTGCTTCAGTATCTGAGGAGTTGCAAATGGCGCTGAACATTGTGCAATCATCGTCAAATATCTGGGCAATTTTCCACACTGTTAGGTAAATGTCAGTGTTGTAACTGTACTGGAAAAGCTGGGCAAGGGAAGTGGCAAGTTTTGAAGCACAAGTCTTCAGTACTGTTGTTGGAATGTTGTCAGGGCCCATAGCCTTTGCAGTATCCAGTATGTCCGACCGTTTCTGAATCTCACATAGAGTGAATTGAATTGGCTGAAGACTGGTATCTGTGATGCTGGGGACCACCGGAGGAGGCCGAGATGGATCATCCACTTGGCACTTCTGGCTGAAGATTGCTGCACATGCTTCAACCCTTGTATGTTGGGCTGTTTCATCATTGAAGATGGGGATATTTGTGGAGCCTCCTCCTCGAGTGAGTTATTTAATTGTCCACCAGCATTCATGACTGGATGTGACAGAACTGCAGATCTTAGATCTGATCCATTAGTTGTGGGATCACTTAGCTCTTTCTTTCACTTGCTGCTTATGCTGTTTGGCATGCAAGTAGTCCTGTTTGGCGGCTTCATCAGGCTGACATCTTCAGGTAGCATGGTGCTGTTCCTGGCATGCCCTCCTGCACTCTCCATTGAAGCAGGATTCCTTTATTCATTAATGGAATGAGGGTGTCACTGACCAAGCAGCATTTATTGCCTATCCCTAATTGCCCAGAAGGCATTTTCAGAGTCAACCACATTGCTGTGGGTATGAAGTCACATGTAGGCCAGACCAGGTTAGGATGGCGGTTTCCTTCCCTAAAGGACATTAGTGAACCAGATGGGTTTTTCTGACAATCAGCGATGGATTTATGGTCATCATTAGATTTTTAATTCCAGATACTTTATTAAATTGAAATTCACCATCTGCCTTGGTGGAATTCAAACCCAGGTCCCCAGAATGTTATCTGGGTCTCTGGATTAGCAGTCCAGCGATAATACCACAAGGCCATCATCTCCCCAGGTTGATCCTCTGGTTTGATGATAATGGTTGAGTGGGGGATATGCCGGACCATGAGGTTACAGATTGTGCTGGAGTACAATTCTGCTGCAGTTGATGGGCCCACAACATCTCAGGGATGCCCAGTCTTGAGTTGCTAGGAGTAGGTCTACTGGGCGGTGCTGCCTCACAGCACCAGGAGCCTGGATTCAATTCCACCCTCGGGTAACTGTCTGTGTGAAGTTTCCACATTCTCCCTGTGTCTGTCTGGGTTTCCTCTGGGTGCTCCGGTTTCCTCCCACAGTCCAAAGATGTGCAGGGTAGGTGGATTGGCCATGCTAAATTGACCATAGTGACCAGGGATGTGTAGATTAGGTGGGTTATAGGGGGATGGCCTGCGTGGGATGCTGTGAGTGTTAGTGTGGACTTGTGTGGGCCGATGGGCTTCTTCACACTGTAGGGATTCTGAGTTCAACTGATGAGGCCAGTCTGATGTTTGAACCTGCTCTGCCATTTAACAGCTTCCTGGCTCTTCTGATTGAAAGCTCACATCCCTGCTCCTGCCTATTCCTGGTAACCTTTCATCCCCTTGCTTACTAAAAAGTTGCCTACCTCGGCCTTAAAAATATTCAACAACTCTGCTTCTACCACCTTTTCAGGAAGTGATTTCCAAAGATTCTTAATCTTCTGGAAGAAAAAACAGCCTCATTTGTTTTAAATGGGCAACCCTTGTTTTTATACAGGGATCCATACTTCTAGACTCTCTCACATGAGGAAACACCCGCTCCACATCCAACATATTAAGTCACCTCTGGATCTTATATGTTCCAATCAAGCTACCTCTTTCACTTCTAAACTCCAGTGGATGCAAGCCCAGACTGTCTAACCTTTCTTCATAAGACTATCTAACCATTCCAGGAATTTCAGGTATTAGTCTCATAAATCCTCCCTGAACTGCAATGCATTTATATTCTTTCTTGAATAAGAAGATCAATAATGCACACAATACTCCAGATATAGTCTCACCAATAAAAACTGAAAGTACTGTGGATGCTGTAAATCAGAGACAAAAATAGAAATTGCTGGAAAAGCTCAGCAGCTCTGGCAGCATCTGTGGAGAGAAATCAGAGTTAATGTTTCGTGTTGACCCTTCCTCAGAATTGATCCTGAAACATTAACTCTGATTTCTCTCCACAGATGCTGCCAGACCTACTGAGCTTTTCCAGCAGCTTCTATTGTATTTTCACCAATGCCCGCTGTAACTGAAGTATAGTCACCCTATTTTTGTATTTTGTCGACTGCAGAATTCAAACAGAGTTTCATGAGTTGTTGAGACTTGCATTACTATACTGACTATGTGGAAAACTGGAATGAACAGGACTGTTCGGCCACTTTCTCGGTTTATCAGGGTTTTTATCATAGTTGACAGCTCAAATATTTTAAAGTTGATATAAGACTGGGTTTATTGCCATTTATTGCTGGGAAACCTGATTTTGGAAGAGACTATTGGGCCCCCGTGTTGATGGTTGCCGGTAATTTTTTTCTGGTCTTGGTTTCTGTTTCAAAAACCTAGGGAGTCTGAAGGAACAGAACCTCCAAAGCTTGCAGTAAAGCTGCAAGTCTCTCTGTCCCTCTCTCTCAGTTGAAGTAATTCAATTGTTTATCCACACCAATATACTACGTCCGACGCCATGGACTCTTATCTTATAACTTAACCTATTGTGACGTATCTTGTCGAATGTCTTTTGTAAGTCCCAATGCAATATATCTACTAGTTCCTCTCAATCCACTCTGGGTGAGACTTCCTGGAAAACTCTAATAAATTAGCCAGACGCAATTTGCCTTTCATGAAGCCATGCTGACTCTGCTTGATTAGATGATGATTTTCCAAATGTGTTGTTATTATTTCCTTAATAAATGATTCCAATATTTTTCCAACAATAAATGTTAGGCTTAATCAACCTATAGCTACCTGCTTTCTGCCTCCCTCCCTTTTTGAATAGCAAAATTGTCAGTTTTCAAATCCTCTGGTACTTCTGCAGAATCCAAGAATTTTGGAAAATTACAGGCAATGCAACCACTATTTCTGTAGCTACTTCTTTTAGGATTCTAGGATGTAAGCTATCAGGGCCAGGGGACTTATCTGCCTTTAGCCCATTAGCTTGTCTATTAGTACTTCACTGGTGATTGTGGTGGTACTTGATACCTTCCCCATGTTCTTTAGTGTTAATGGGATGTTTAATGACGGTTAAAGACTGGTATAAAATATATGTTTAATTCTTATTGTCCATGATTTTACAATAATTTATTTCAATAGCATCAGCTATTTTGTGATGAGGTGTTGAAGTGACAGAGATAATGGGTTAATAATACATTGTATTGAGTAGGCTATTTTAAAAAGTACCAGTTCATAGGATGTGGCATCATTGGCTAGGCCAGCATTTATTGTCCATTTTTAATTGCCCAGTAGGCAATTCAGGGTAAACTACATTGATGTTGGGCTGGAGTCACACGTGGACCAAACCAGGTAAGGATGGCAGATTTCCTTCCCTAAGGTCTGTTAAGATATATGTTTCAATTCATCTTCATGAATAGAATAGTGCATGTGTAGAATTGACTTCCACAGTTAGTAGTTTTGGCAGTATTTTGTCAACATTCATGATTATATTTGTGGAGTAGTTATTTCAGTGAAATAAGGTTTTGAAAGAAAAATTTTGCATATACACGGTACATTTCATTTCAGTGCGTGTCCTCAGGACATCCCAGAGCACTCTACAGCTAATGAATTTATTTTGAAGTTGCAATCTGGAACGTTAGTGTGTGATTGATCTTTATAACAGGCTGTTGAGGGATACGGCAGAAGGAGATGGTAAATTGGAGATCTTTCCTTCAAAAATCAAATATTTTCAAAATCAATCTCTCTGTAATTGGAGACATAAGCTGTGTTGAGTGGAGTGTGTTTGGCAAGAGCAGATGACTTTGGGCCCGTGATTGCCAAAACTGTCCCCCACGGGTGTTTTCTTCACCCCAGGCTCCATTTCCAAGCTCTGAAATGAAGATAAAGGATGGGGGCAGAAGGATGACATTTGAACAGTTCCTCATTCATTCCCACTGGTGAGGAGCTTTCCCGTAGTTGGACTGGTGAGAGAATTGGTTGCCTTTTTCAAGAAGCTGGGCAGCTAATTGCTATGGTTAAGGTCCTATTTAGGGATGATTCTGCAACGTGACCTTTCTCACCAGCAGTATGGTTCCCCACTACATTAGGAGACCATCCACTTATTGCAGGCTGATTCACTGCAACAGGCTGGGAGTGGGGGAGCCATCAGTACATAAGGCTACAGATCCCTAACACACATGGATGAAGGCACAACTGCAGCTGTGTCTGTTCCTGCAGAGGATTTAGCTGTGGATATAGTGGAGGCTCAGAACTTCCATTTGGTTCTGACACTGGGGCCCAACTTAGGTTGTTGTGGACTAATTCATGAGACTGATCACTGCGGTTAAGTCTATTACAGTATCACTGTACCTTCTCACTGTAAGACTGTTAGAAGTTCAACTCAATAGACCATGGTCTTTCCACATTCAATACATCTCTGGCAGAATTGGAGAGATGGCCGGACAAAAATAGGTTGAACGATATGGGAATGGGTCTGTGAATGTGGCAGGAACTGTGTCCTCTGGGGAAGGGTGAACAACACAACAGAATGGTTAGATCAAATGATCTTTTATCCCATCTTGTTGCTTGTATGAATTTATATCTATCATAAAATCCTAGAAACTACATTGAGACAAATAATCATGTTGATAGGTTGGATAGGGAGGTGTTGCCAAAGTTGACTGATGCTGCGTTTTAAACTACTATGTGATTTTCACCAACTGTCCGATGCAGCCCATGGACCAGTGGAGAGATAATAAGAACTGCAGATGCTGGAGAATCCGAGATAACAAGATGTAGAGCTGGATGAACACAGCAGGTCCTGCTCCTATGATGCTGCTTGGCCTGCTGTGTTCATCTAGCTCTACACCTTGTTATCCATGGACCAGTGGAATTTGGATTTAACATCTCATTCAATAATACAGCCTGTCTTTCTCTCTCCTGTTGCCTCATAAATGTTTACCTAGACCTGCAAATGTGCTGAAGTTGAACTGAGAATTTGAGCAAGACTGAACTCCCTGTTGCCTCCTCTGATGTTCCCCAGCTCATCCACTGACCCATATTCCTCTCAGAAGTAAACTGGGCCATTGCCGATTGTTTAATGAACTGACAGATTGAATCAGTACTAGAAAGGATAAAATCCTAATTAACCCTGTCACTGCTGACCCAAATACTGTGCCTATTATCCCCTTCATCGCTATGCCAGGTTCGGACAATGTTAATCTTCTCACTGGTGTCCCAGTAATAATCCCTGTTAACCATCCTGTTATCATGCCAGGAACAGTCCCTTTTAACCGTTTTGTTGTTGCCCTGGCTTCTCTCAGTGTTAACCCTCTCATTACTGTCCCAATAAAGTTCCCTGTTAGCCCTGTCACTGCTGTCCTGGATACAATCAATGTTAACACTCTCACTACTGTCCCAGGTACAGTCAATGTTAACCTTCTTGGTACTGTTCTGGGTAGACTTACTTCGTCAGTGCTGTCTGGTTTTAGTTCATGGTACTTCTCCAGTACTGACCTGGGCACAGTAACTGTTAATTATTTTGGTGCTGACATGGGTAGAGTCGCTGTTAATATTTTTGGTGTTGTTCTGGGTACAGTCATGGTGAATCCCCTCCTAAATACATAGGAAATAGGAGCAGGAGTAGGCCATTCAGTCCATGAAGCTTGTCCTGTCTATTCTGCTTCATTAGTTTGTCAAATACTTTGTCTCATGTGACAGAGAATCACAAGACCTTTCCTCGCATTAGCACCTTCGTTATCTATTATCTTTGGTATATTTATAGGGTCTCCCATCATGACAGATGCAAAATGTCAATTTAAATTATCTACTATTTCTCTGTTGTCCATGATCAGTTCCCTGGTTGCAAGCTCTAAGGGTCCCACACTTACTTTTGCTATTAAATAAAAATCGAAAGAACTGCGGATGCTGTAAATCAGGAACAAGAACAGAAGTTGCTGGAAAAACTCAGCAGCTCCGGCAGCATTTGTGAAGAAAAAAATCAGGGTTAAAGTTTCGGGTCCAGTGACCCTTCCTCAGAACTGATGGTGACTGGGAAAATGTCAGTTTGTATGCAGAAAATAGGGAAGAGGATGGGTTAGGGAGTAAATGATAGGATAAAGGGTAGAGCCCAAAAAGAGAGAAGAACAGTTGGATAGACAAAGGAGTTGAGAATGATTTGGCTAGGAGGGTGAATGGAGGGTAATGGGGACTGTTAGTGACTAACAATAGGTACCGTGTAATGGCAGTCAATGTGATAACAAGGTCTGGTGTATGTGGAAGGGGGCTGGGACATGGGAGAGTTTAGTCCCTAAAATTATTGAACTTGATATTGAACATTAGATTAGAACATTCAATATAGAACATAGAACATTGAACTGTACAGCACAGTAGAGGCCCTTTGGCCCACGATGTTGTGCCGAACTTCTACCCTAATCCTAAGGTCTATCTAACCTCCACCCCTACCTTATACTATCATCCATATGCCTATCAAATAGCTTCTTAAATGCCCCTAATGAGGCCAACTCCACTACCCTCTCTGGCAATGCATTCCACGCCCTGACTGAAGCACCTACTTCTGAGTCTCCCCTATATCTACCTCCACTCACTTTAAAACTATGTCCCGCCATGATAGCTACCTCCACAGTCTCTGGCTGTCCACTGTCTCTGTACCTTTGATCATTTTGTATACCTCTATCAAGTCACCTCTCATCCTTCGTCGTTCTAAAGAGAAAAGCCCTAGCTCTCTCAACCTTTCCTCATAAGACTTTCCCTCCATTCCAGGCAAAATCCTGGTAAATCTCCTGTGTACCTTTTCCAATGCGGAAATGAGGCAACCAGAACTGGACACAATACTCCAGATGTGGCTCTTGTATAGCTGGAGCATAACTTCACGGCTCTTGAACTCAATCCCTCTATTAATGAAAGCTAACACACCATGCGCCTTCTTAACAACTCTATCCACCTGGGTGGCAGCTTTCAGGGAACTGTGGACATAAACCCCGAGATCCCTCTGCTCCTCCACACTGCCAAGAATCTTTCCATTAACCTTGTATTCTGCTTTCAAATTTGTCTTTCTAAAATGAATCACCTCACACTTTTCAGGATTAAACTCCATCTGCCACTTCTCAGCCCAGCTCTGCATCCAATCAAAGAACCTTTATAACCTAGAACAGCCCTCCGCACTATCCACAACTCGACCCACCTTTGTATCGTCCGCAAATGTACTAATCCACTCTTCCACTCCTTCATCCAAATCATTTACAAAAGTCACAAATAGAAGAGGACCCAGAACAGATCCTTGTGGTACACCACTCGTAACTGAGCACCATGTTGAATATTTTCCGTCCACTACCACCCTTTGTCTTCTAAAGGTCAGCCAATTCTGAATCCAATCTGCCACATTTTCCCCCTATCCCATGCCTCCTTACTTTCTGCATGAGCCTACCATGGGGAACCTAATCAAACACCTTACTTAAATCCATGTATACCACATCCACTAATCTACCTTCATCCATGTGTTTGGTCACCTCTTCAAAGAATTCAATAAGGTTTGTGAGGCATGATCTACCCCTCACAAATCCATGCCAACTATCACAAATCAAACTGTGCCTTTCCAAGTGATCATAAATCCTATCTCTCAGAGCCCTTTCCAATAATTTGCCCACCACTGACGTAAGACTAACCGGCCTGTAATTTCTGGGGTTATCCCTATTCCCTTTTTTGAACAAGGGAATTATGTTTGCCTCTCTCCAATCTTCCGGCATGAAAGCCTTGGACAGTGAGGAGGAAAAGATCATTGCCAAATGCCGTGTGATCTCTTCCCTTGCTTCCCATAGAATCCTTGAATAAATCCCATCAGGCGCGGGGAACTTATCTATCTTCAAGTTCCTCAAAATTTCTAGTACATCTTCCTTCATAACATCAACCTCCTCTAGCCTACCTGCCTGTTTCACACTGTCCTCCTCTACAACTAGGTCCCTCTCAGTTGTGAATACTGAAGAAAAGTATTCATTAAGGACCTCTCCTATCTCTTTAGGCTCCGTACACAAATTCCCTTTACAATCCTTGATCAGCCCTACCCTTTCTCTGGTCATTCTCTTATTCCTCATGTATGTGCAAAAGGCCTTGGAATTTTCCTTGATCCTATCCGCCAAGGTTTTCTCATGCCCCCTTATAGCTCTCCTATGCCCTTTCTTCAGCTCCTTCCTGGCTAACTTATATCCCTCTAGAGCCTTTTCCGATCTTGTTTCCTAAACCTTACATAAGCATCCTTCTTCCTCTGAACTAGTCATTCCACCTCTCTTGAGAACCAAGGCTCCCTCACTCAACCACATCTTCCCTGCCTGCTAGGGACAAACATGCACGCAGTATGCATTCCTTAAACAATCTCCACATTTCTGTGGTGCTCTTCCCTGACAGCATCTGTTCCCATTTTATGTTACCCACTTCTTGCCTAACAGAATTATAATTACCCTTTCCCCAATTATAAACCTTACCCTGCTGTATGTACCTGTCCTTTTCCATGACTATTGTAAAAATAACAGAGTTATGATCGCTACCACCAAAATGCGGTCCTACCAATAGATCTGACACCTCGCCCGGTTCATTGCCAAGCACCAGATCCAAAGTGGCCTCTCCTCGTGTTGGTCTATCTACAAACTGTGTCAGGAATTCCTTCCTGAACACATTGGACAAAAGCCACTCCATCTAAACTATTACAACTAAAATGTTTCCAATCAATATTTGGAAAGTTGAAGTCACCCATGACCACAACCCTGTGACTTCTGCACCTTTCCAGTATCTGCCTTCCAATCCGCTCCTCCACTTCTCTGCAACTATTAGGGCGTCTGTAAAAAAACCCCAACAAAGTGACTGCTCCTTTCTTGTTCCTGACCTCAACCCAAACTGAGTCTGTAGACATATCATTCTCGAATTGCCTTTCAGTAGCTGCTGTACTAGCCCTGACTAGCAATGCCACTCCCCCACCTCTTTTACTGCCCTCCCTATTTCTTTTAAAGCATCTAAATCCCGGAACTTCCAATGACCATTCCTGTCCCTGAGATATTCAAGTTTCTGTAATGGCCACAACATCGTAGTTCCTTCTGGAATGGCCACAACATTGTAGTTTCTTCTGTAATGGCCACAACATCGTAGTTCCAGAGGGCTGCAGGGTCCCCAAGCAGAAAATGAGGTGTTGTTCTTCCAGCTTGCGCTGAGCTTCGCTCGAACACTGCAACAAGCCAGGGACAGAGATGTTGGTCAGGGAACAGGGTGGTGTGGTAAAGTGGGAGGCAACTGGAAGATCAGGGTCTTTTTTGTGAGTACAACATAGATGTTCTGTGAAGCGATCATCCAGTCTACCCTCCCTGCTCTTCTCTCTCTTTGGGCTCTATCATTTATCCTATTGTTTACTCCCCACCCCATCCTCATCCCAGTTTTTGCATATTTACAGACATTTTCCCAGCTACCATTAGTTCTGAGGAAGGGTCACCAGACCCGAAACATTAATTCTGATTTTTTTCTTCATGGATGCTGCCAGACCTGCTGAGCTTTTCCAGAAACTTCAGTTCTTTTTCCTTACTTTTGCTACCGTCTTTTTATATATATCGAAGCAACAAACAAGGAAATTGAATACAAAAATAGAGAGATTTTGCTTCAGTTATTCAGGCATTGGCAAGATTGGTTCTAGACTACCATATTGGCCACCCTACTTAAAGAGGACATCAATACATTAGAGGCAGTTCAGAGAAAGAGAAAGTTCACTCGACTAATACGTGGAATGGGTGGGTTGTCTTATGAGAAAAGGTTGGACAGGAGGTATTTTAGCTGCTGGAGTTTAGAAGAGTAAGATTTGACTTTGATTGAAACATTTTAGATTCTGAGGGACAGAGTGTATGTGAAGAAGATGTTTCCTCTAATGGGAGAATCTATCATTGTTTAAAAATTAAGGACAGCCATTCAAAACAGAGATGTGGAAAAAATATTTATTCTTGTGAAAAAGGGTAAATAAGACCAGAGAGGTAAATGCATGGCTCAATGATTTGTGTGAGAGAAATGGGTTTTGATTCATGGGGCACTGGCACCGGTTCCGGAGAAAGAGGAAGCTGTTCCGTCAGGATGGGCTTCATTTCAACAAAGCTGGGACCAGTATCCTGGTGAATTCTATAAATAGAGTTAACTAGACACAGCTTTAAACTAATTAGCAGGGGAATGGTTCAATTGAAGGGAAGTTTTTAAAAAACATCAAAAGAAGAGGTTTAGGGTGGTGAAGTGGCATATGATAAATTGTGACAGAATGGGATAGAAAATCTATGCAGGAGAGTGCAACAGAAATTAGAATGAGAGAGAGTAATAATGGTAATAAGTCAAAGCTTCATGCACACAGTATTTACAACAAGATCGCTAAACTGATGGTACAATTGGAAATAAATGAATATGACATTGCAGCTATTACCGAGACATAATTTCAGGGTGAAAGCTCAGCAGGTCTGGCAGCATCTGTGAAAGAAAGAAACAGGGTTAACGTTTCGGGTCCGGTGACCCTTCCTCAGAACTTCCTCAGGTTCCTCACTGGACCTGAAATGTTAACTCTGTTTTTTCCTTCACAGATGCTGCCAGACCTGCTGAGCTTTTCCAGCAACTTTATTTTTGTTCCTGATTTACAGCATCCGCAGTTCTTTCAGTTTTTATCATACCAGGGTGACCAGGACTGGGAACTCAATAGTGGGGTATTCGATGTTGCAAAAGAATAGGTAGAAAGGAAAAGAAGGTGGAGTAGCATTTTTGATAAAGGATCATATCAGTGCAGTGGTGAGCAGTGGTATATGTGCAATAAATTATGATGTCGAATCAGTTTGCGTGGGAATAAGCAATGGCAGGGGAAATAGGTGATAGTTTGGGGGGAGAGATAGTAGGAACTGCCGATGCTGGAGAATCTGAGATAGCGAGGTGTAGAGCTGGATGAACACAGCAGGCCAAGCAGCATCAGAGAAGCAGGAAAGCTGACGTTTCGGGTCTAGACCCTTTTTCAGAAATGGGGGAGGGGAAGGGGATTCCAAAGTAAATAGGGAGAGAGGGAGAGGCGGATGGAAGATGGAGAAAGGAGACGATAGGTGGAGAGGAGACAGACAGGTCAAAGAGGCTTCGGAGGCTACACTGGACCCATCCTCCACCTCTTCCTCCATTACATCGATGACTGTATCGGCGCCGCCTCGTGTTCCCACGAGAAGCTCGAACAGTTCATCCATTTCGCTAACACCTTCCAACCCAACCTTAGTTCACCTGGACCATCTCTGATACCTCTCTCTCCTTCCTGGACCTCTCTGTTTCCATCTCTGGCACCACCTGGAAACCGATATTCATTTCAAGCCTAACGACTCCCACAGCTACCTAGAATACACCTCCTCCCACCCACCTTCCTGCAAAAAGGCCATCCTCTATTCCCAATTCCTTCACCTCCGCTGCATCTGCTCCCAAAATGAGGCATTCCACTCCTGGACATCCCAGATGTCCTCATTTTTCAAGGACCGCAACTTCCCCTCCACAGTGGTTGAAAACGCCCTCGACCGTGTCACTCGCATTTCCCGCAACTCATCCCTCACACCCTCTTCCCGCAATAACAACCAAAACAGAATTCCCCTCGTCCTCACGTACCACCCCGCCAACCTCCGGATCCAACGCATCATCCTCCAACACTTCCTCCATCTGCAATCTGACCCCACTACCAAAGACATTTTTTCCTCCCCACCCTTATCTGCTTTCCGGAGGGACCATTCTCTCCGTGACTCCCTTGTTCACTCCACACTCGCCACCAGCCCCACAACCCCCGGCACTTGCCCCTGCAAGCGCAGGAAGTGCTACACCTGCCCCCACACCTCCTCCCTCACCCCCATCCCAGGCCCCAAGAAGACTGTCCACATCAAACAGATGTTCACCTGCACATCTGCTAATGTGGTATAATGTATCCACTGTTCCCGTTGTGGCCTCTAAATCAGGGAAACCAAGCGGAGGCTTGAGGACCGCTTTGTGGAACACCTACGCTCGGTTTGCAACAAACAACTGCACCTCCCAGTCGCGAACCATTTCAACTCCCCCTCCCACTCCATGGATGACATGTCCATCCTGGGCCTCCTGCAGTGCCACAATGATGCCACCCGAAGGCTGCAGGAACAGCAACTCATATTTCGCTTGGGAACACTGCAGCCCAATGGTATCAATGTGGATTTCACAAGCTTCAAAATCTCCCCTCCCTCGACCAACTCCCAAAACCAGCCCAGCTTGTCCCCGCCTCCCTAACCTGTTCTTCGTCTCACCTATCCCTTCCTCCCACCTCAAGCCTCACCCCCATTTCCTACCTACTAAACTCATCCCGCCCCCTTGACCTGACCATCCTCCCTGGACCGGTTTATTCCCTCCCTAACTCCCCATCTACACTCACCTTTTCTGGCTCCATCCCCGCCTCTTTGACCTGTCTGTCTCCTCTCCACCTATCCTCTCCTTTATCCATCTTCTATCCGCCTCCCCCTCTCTCCCTATTTATTTCAGAATCCCCTTCCCCTCCCCCATTTCTGAAGAAGGATCTAGACACGAAATGTCAGCCTTCCTGCTCCTCTGATGCTGCTTGGCCTGCTGTGTTCATCCAGCTCTACACCTCGTTATATCACTGATAGTTTGGAGTTATTTATAGGCCCTGAGAATTGCCTCACTGCAGGAGAAAGGACACTACAATTGTCCGGGTGGTTTTAATCTGCGCATTGATAGAATTAGAATTAGAATCCCTACAGTGTGGAAACAGGCCCTTCGGCCCAACAAGTCCACACTGAACCTCAGAGCATCCCACCCCCCCAAGAACCCACCTCTCCCTGAACACTACGGGCAACTTAGCACGGCCAATCCACCTAACATGCACTTTGGACTGTGGGAGGAAACCGGAGCACCCGGAGGAAACCCACGCAGAAGAATCAGATGGCATGAAAGACAAATTTTTAGAGTGCATCAGGATGGTTTCGATACATTGCAGAATCTACTGAGAAACAGACTGTCCACCTTCTTCCTCGACTGAGGACTCCCCAGCACCGTTGTCGACAGGGCCCTCAACCGGGACTGACTGATCTCCTGCACATCCGCTCTCACACCCTCTCTTCCCTCCCGCAACAGCGATAGGGTTCCCCTTGTCCTTAACTGCCATCTCACCAGCATGCACATCCAGAAGATCATCAGACACCATTTCCCCCACCTCCAGTGAGATGCCACCACCAGTCACATATTCCCCTCCCCTCCCCTGTCCACCTTCTGCAGGTACTGTTCCCCTCTGGGAAACCCTGGTCCATACTTCCTTGACCCCCAACAACTTCCCACAGCCCTACAGCACCTTCCCCAGTAACTGACGAAGTTACAAGACCTGCCCATTTACCTTTTCCTTCCCCAATATCCAAGGGCCCAAACATACCTTCCAGGTGAAGCAACTCTTCACCTGCACTTCCCAGAATCTAGTGTACTGTATTCACTGCTCACAATGTGGTCTCCTCTAAATTGGGGAAACAAAGCATAGACTGGATGACTGCTTCGCAGAACAGCTACGTTCTGCTTGCAAAAAAGACCCTGAACTACCTGTTGCCTGCCACTTCAATGCACCACCCTGCTCCTGGCCAACATCTCTGTCTCTGGCTTGCTGCAGTGTTCCTGCGAAGCTCAATGCAAGCTGGAAGAACAATACCTCACTTTCCGCTTGGGGACCCTGCAGCCTTCCGGTCTCAATATCAAGTTCAATAATTTTAGGGCATAAACTCTCCCATGTCCCATGCCCCTGTCCCACACACCAGGCCTTGTTATCACATAAGCCTATCATACAAACCACCTGTCATTAGTCACTAATAGTCCCCATTAACAACTATTCACCCTCCCAGCCTGATCGTTATCAACTCCTTTGTCTGTCCAACTGTTCTCTCTCTTTAGGCTCTATCCTATCATCTACTCCCAACTCCACCCCCCCCTCCCTATTTTCTGCATATAAACTGATGTTTTCCCAGCCACCATCAGTTCTGAGGAAGGGTCACTGGACCTGAAAAATTAACTCTGATTTTTTTTCTTCACAGATGCTGCCAGACTTGCTGAGTTTTTCCAGCACTTTTGTTTTTGTTCCTGTGTTAGATCTAACAATGTGTAATGAGGTAGGATCAATAAGAAAGATCAGAGTTAAGATTCTTCTGGACTGTAGCTTTGTGACATGACAACATTTCACATTCAGTTTGGAGGTAAGCAGCTTGGGTCTCAAACCAATGTCCTCAACTGAAGTAAGGGAGATTACAAAAGTATGAGGAAAGTGTGTCTCGAGCAGGCTGGGAAAATAGAGGAGGTCAATAGGTGAGCAGTGGCAGAGATTTAAGCAGATATTTTATTATGCTCAGCAAAAGTTTATTCCAGTCAAAGAGAATAAGTTGATGAGATGAACTACTCATGGTTATCAAAGGCATTGAAAGAGAATATCCAAATAAAAGCTACGGTATTAAAAAGCAGCAAAACGTTATTAGGAGGCCAGAGGACTGGGATGTTTTTAGATACCACCAGTGGATGACTAAACAGCTAAAAGATAGAGAAAGTTAATTCTGAAAGTAAATTGGCAAGAAATATCAAAGCAGCAACATTCTATTAGCATAAAAACTGAAAAATCTGATGAAGGGTCACCAGACTCAGAACGTTAATTCTGATGTTTTCTTCACTGATGCTGCCAGACCTGCAGAGCTTTTCCAGCAACTTCTGTTTTTGTACATTCCATTAACAATACTGATTACTTGCAGTACCTGCACACTAATCATCTGCAATTCACACGCATTGACACCCAGATCTGGCTGCTTTTCAGAGCTCTTCAATCTCTCACCACTTAGGTAACATGTTTCATTTTTATTCTTTTGGTCAGTATGAACAATTTCATACTTTCCTACATTGTACTCCATTTTCTTTGCACACTGATTTAACATATTCCTACATATATTTTTGGAGCTTCCTTGTATCCTCTTCACAATTTACTTTGCACCTATCTTTGCATCACCAGCAGATTTGGCTTATTGAATTGTACTGAATGCAGAAAGGGACACCTGTGCATGTGTAGAAGTGAGCCATGACATTAGCTGGCCATGACAGGCCACAGGAAATGTCTCCTTATGCTTCACTGATGTCAGTGCATTCTGTACATACACGAACAGCACCCTCTGTGGCTCCAGCAGGAGGAACAATGGGTTATTATTGTCATGGAGAGACAATGGGGATTTTGTGAAACATTGCACTCATTACTACTTCTTCTTTTTTGTGCAATTGATCCAATTGGTTTTTTTTTTGCTGTATCTAAATCAAAAACATTTAAATCTCTTACACAATGCTTGCCTGAAGTAATCTCAGGTGATGACAGCACAACTAGAAATCATCCAGAGATGGCAAGAACTGCAGATGTTGCAGTCAGAGATAACAACACCGTATGGAGCTGGAAGAACACAGCAGGCCAGTCAGCATCAGAGGAGCAGGAAAGTTGACGTTTTGGGTTGGGACCCTTCACAGTTCCAACCCCAAACATCAACTTTCCTGCTCCTCTAATGCTGCCTGGCCTGCTGTGTTCTTCCAGCTCCATACGGTGTTACCTACAACCAGAAATCATAATTGATACTAGAATTGGATCAAGTATGTTACTGCCGCTTAAGACTCTCTCCTTTAGGATCAAGTTCTACTGGTACCAGGATCCCTCCAGTAACTGATCCAAGTTGCTGTTGATGTGACTGTAAACAATATCCATTAGTCATGGATCTTACCCCTTCTTCGCCACATCCATCTTCGCCAATTTTTTTTTTTTTTTTTTTGAAGGAGCAGTCTTCCATAGCATCAATAGGATCATCAAGCCTCTTGTATTATCTGGAAGCCACTGGGAATGAACTGTTAATCTTCAAGACACTGCTATTGGCAAAGTGGGGGAAAAGCACTTCACATTGACACTTTTTATACCGGTATACTTACATCACTGGAGGTCAGATGATCCAGAACCACTGCTGAGGAACTCTAGGTAATAACTTGTTATTGTACCAGTTGCAAAAGTGTACATTAAATAAAAATAGGCAATAACATCTAAATGTAAAAACCTTATCAAGTTTATCAAAGTAGTCAGTAGCTGTGACTTTGTATATGGGTTTCTGATACTTTGCCCAATACCACGATCACTGAAGTTTTTGTTCACTTGCATTATTTTGTCACTTGACTGCTATTTCCCAATTCTCTCCAGTTTCATTTTGAATTAGAATCTGATCAATGGTTCATGGAGGGTGTCAGTACCCAGAATGCACAACATCCCAGAATCTGCCTTAGTCATTTTTAGAGGAAATTAGCGCACAACTACAGAAGGGTCAATTGATGAATTTAATAGCTGGTGTTAATGCTCCATGTATGAATGCAAGGCTCTGTCTTTATGATTTATCAATAATTGTTGTTGTCATAGCTCACTGGAATAGTGCACTGCAAATCAAGACCCACTATTCCTGGAGACATGACAAAAGTGAAAATTTAATTAGTCACTGAATTGCCCATTTTAACCTTAGAATTAAAAGAATATGCACACCAGTTTTCCCATTGATGAGAAAATAATTATTTATTCGAAGTAAACTGTTTTTAACCAATGTCAAAGAAGTAAACAAGACAATTACTAATTTTTAACTGTATAACTTAAACAGTAAATGGACAGGGATTCTAATTTATGGAATTTAACTGTTACCCCTTCTAATAATTCCCACTCACAGTGACCCTCTTATTAAATAAGAGAGCAATCCTGGTCTTGAAAGACTACAGTGACTTTGCCTATATCACCTTTTTCTCGTCCTTTCAGAACTATCAGTTCTTTACCTTGCTAGGTTTGGATTGGTTGACTTCATTTTCTATTCCAGTGAAGAATTCTGTTGTGTTATAGTCATTGTTTCTAGAATCATAGAATCTCTACACTGCAGAAAGAGGCCATTCAGCCCATGAAATCTGTACTAAACCTCTGACCAGCACCCCACCCAGACTCAGCCTGCCTACCCTAACCCTGTAATCCTGTATTTCCCACGGCTAATACACCTAGCCTGCACATTCTTGGACTCAATGGTGCAATTTAGCATAGCCAACCCACCTAACCTGCACATCTTTCCACTGTGGACTGTGGAAGGAAACTGGAGTACCCGGAGGAAACCCACGCAGAAACAGGAAGAATGTGCAAACTTCACATAGATAGTCACCTAAGGCTGAAATTGAACCCAGGTCCCTGGTGCTGTGAGGCAGCAGTGTTAACCACTGAGCCACCATTCTAAAGGATCTCGTACCAAAATTATCAATTAACTGCCTCTTTGTACAAAACCAATCTAAAATATCCTATTCGGTGAAGTACTGGTTTAGAAAAAACACACTTTAGGAATTCATCCACCATAGTATTATTTCTAATGTGGCTTGCCCCCTCTATATATAAATTAAAATTGCTCATGATTTCTGTGGCACCATTGTTGCATGAATGTCTAATTTCCTGCCTAATGCCACCCCCACCTCAGCAGCACGGCTTAGAAGCTTGTAGACAACTCCCACTAAGAAATTCTGTTGTTTGCTTTATAGCTTCACCCAGATTGATGCCATACCTAGATTTCATGTGTCAATATCCTTTCTCACTATTGCACTGATATTGTTTTTTCACTAACATGCCACCCCACTTCTGTTTTCATTTGGCCTGTCCTTTCTTAAAATTGAATAACCTTGGATGATTAGTTTCAATGTATATTCAAGGCCATACAGATTTTTAATCAGTAAGGGAATCAAAAGTAAGAAAAGGGTTGAATATTATTAGGTCACCAATAACCTAACTGAACGACAGAGCTGACTCAATAGGCATTATGGCCTATTTTGTCTTCTAAGTCTCAGGAGATTTTATGGTCGTTCTAGCCTTGATCACCCCTCAGCCATACCTCTGTAACTGCACCATTTCATACCCATTTACAACTATTTGCACTGTTCATTCACTTATCAAGACTAGGAGGCTGGGAACACACGAAGCAAGGGTGGAATACAATGAAAGTCAAAAGAACCTTAAGCAAGGAGTCTGGAGGGCTAAAGGGGTCATGAAAAGTCATTGGCCAACAGGATTAAGGAAAATCCCAAGGCTTTTTATACATAAAGAGCGAGAGGGTTGGCCTACTCAAGGACAGGGAAGGGAATTTATGTGTGGAGCCATAGGAACTGGGCGATGTATTAAATGAGTACTATGCGTCAGTATTCACCATAGAGAAGGACTTGGTGGATGATGAGGCTGGGGAAAGGTGTGTAGATAATTTGGGCCATGTTGAGATCAAAAAGGAGGAGGTATTGGGGTCTTGGGAAACATTAAGGTAGACAAGTCCCCAGGGCCTGATGGGATATACCCCAGAATACTGAGAGAGGCAAAGGAGGAAATTGCTGGGGCCTTGAGGAAAATCTTTGTACCCTCACTGGCTACAGGAGAGGTCCCAGAGGATTGGAGAATAGTCAATGTTGTTCCTTTGTTTAAGAAGGGTGGCGGGGATAATCCAACTAATTACAGGCCGGTGAGCCTTACGTCAGTGGTAGGGAAATTATTGGAGAGGATTTACTCCCACCTGAAAATAAGTGTGCATATTAGTGAGAGGCAACATGGTTTTGTGAGGGGGAGGTCATGTCTCACTAACTTGGTTGAGTTTTTTGAGGAAGTGATGAAGATGGTCAATGAGGGTAGCGCAGTGGATGTTGTCCGCATGGTCTTCAATGAGGCCTTTGACAAAGTCCCTCATGGCAGGCTGATACAGAAGGTAAAGTCGCATGAGGTCAGAGGTGAGCTTGCGAGATGGATAAAACACTGGCTCAGTCATAGAAAACCAAGTGGAAGGGTGCTTTTCTGAATGGAGGGCTGTGACTAGTGGTGTTCCTCAGGGATCAGTGTTCTAACCTTTTGCTATTTGTAAGATATAGAAATGATTTGCTTTTTTTCTATTCATTTGTGGGGTGTGGGTGTCGCTGGCTGATCCAGTATTTCTTGCTCATCTCTAGTTGCCCTTGAGAAGGTGGTGGTGAGCTGCGTCGAACCGCTGCAGTCGTCCTGCTGTGGGTTGACCCACAATGCTATTAGGGAGCGAATTCCAGGATTTTGACCCAGCAACAGTGAAGGAACGGCAATATATTTCCAAGTCAGGATGGTGAGTGACTTGGAGAGGAACTTGGATGTGATGGTGTTCCCATCTGCTGCCCTTATCCTTCTAGATGGAAGTGGTCATGGGTTTGGAAGGTGCTGTCTGTGGAACTCTGGTGAATTTCTGCAGTGCATCTTGTAGATGGTACACACTGCTTCTACTGAGCATCAGTGTTGGACGGAGTGAATGCTCATAGATCTAGTGCCAATCAAGCGGGCTGCTTTGTCCTGAATAGTGTCAAGCTTCTTGAGTGTTGTTGGGGCTGCACCCATCCAGGCAAGTGGGGAGTATTCCATCACACTCCTGACTTGTGCCGTGTAGATGGTGGACAGGCTTTGAGGAGCCAGGAGGTAAGTTACTCGCCACAGTGTTCCCAGCTTCTGACCTGCTCTTGTAGCCACTCTGTTAATGTGGTGAGTCCAGTTGAGTTTCTGATCAATGGTAACCCCCAGGATGTTGATAGTGGGGGATTCAGTGATGGTAACACCATTGAATGTCAAGGGGTGGTGGTTGGATTGTCTCTTATTGGTGATGGCCATAGCCTGGCATTTGTGTGGCGTGAATGTCACTTACCACTTGTCAGCCGAAGCCTGGATATTGTCCAGTTCTTGTTACATGTGAACATGGATGCTTCAGTACCTGAGGAGTCGCGAGTGGTGATGAACAGTGTGCAATCATCGGTAAACATCCCCACTTCTGACCTTATGGAGGGAAGGTCATTGATGAAGCAGCTGAAGATGGTTGGGCCAAGGACACTACCCTGAGGAACTCCTGTAGAGATGTCCTGGAGCTGAGATGATTGACTTCCCACAACCACAACCATCTTCCTATGTGTCAGGTTTCACTCCAATCACTGGAGCATTTGCCCTCTGATACCCATTGATTCCAGTTTTGCCAGGGCTCCTTGATGCCACACTCGGTCGAATGCAGCCTTGATATCAAGGTATGTCACTCTCACCTCACCTCTGGAATTCAGCTCTATTGTCCATGATTGAACCAAAGCTGTAATGAAGTCAGGAGCTGAGTGGCTCTGGTGGAACCCGAACTGGGCGTCACTGAGCAGGTGCTGCTTGATAGTGCTGTTACTGACACCTTCCATCACTTTACTGATGATCGAGAGGAAACTGATGGGGCGGTAATTGGCTGGGTTGGATTTGTCCTGCTTTTTGTGTATAGGACATACTTGGGCAATTTTCCACATTGTCGGGTAAATACCAGTGTTGTAACTGTACTGGAACAGCTTGGCTAGAGGAGCGGCAAGTTCTGGAGCACAAGACTTCAATATTATTGCTGGAATGTTGTCAGAGCCTACAGCCCTTGCAGTATCCAGTGCCGCCAATCATTTCTTGATATCACGTGGAGTGAATCGAATTGGCTGTAGACTGGTATCTGTGATGCTGGGGACCACTGGAGGAGGCCGAGATGGATCATCCACACGGCACTTCTGGATGAAGATTGCTGCAAATGCTTCAGCCTTTATCTTTTACACTGATGCGCTGGGCTCTTCCATCATTGAGGATGGGGATATTTGTGGAGCCTCCTCCTCCAGTGAGTCGTTTAATTGCCCACCACCATTCACGACTGGATGTGGCAGGACTGCGGAGCTTAGATCTGATCTGTTGGTTGTGGGATCGTTTAGCTCTGTCTATCACTTGCTGCTTTTGCTGTTTGGCATGTAAGTAATCCTGTTTGGTAGCTTCACCAGGTTGATACCTCATCTTCAGGTATGCCTGGTGCTGCTCCTGGCATGCCCTGCTGCACTCTCCATTGAACCAGGGTTGATCCCCTGGCTTGATGGTAATGGTTGAATCGGGGATATACCAGGCCATGAGGTTACAGATTGCGCTGGAGTACAATTCTGCTGTTGTTGATGGCCCACAGCACCTCATGGATGCCCAGACTTGAGTTTCTAGATCTGTGCGAAGTCTGTCCCATTTAGCACGGTGTTAGTGCCACACAACACGATGGAGGTTGTTCTCGATGTGAAGGTAGGACTTTGTCTCCACAAGGACTGTGCGATGGTCACTCTTACCGATACTGCCATGGACAGATACAACTGCAGCTGGCAGATTGGTAAGGGTGAGGTCAAGTATGTGTTCCCCTCTTGTTGGTTCCCTCATCACCTGCCACAGACCCAGTCTAGCAGCTATGTCGTTTAGGACCCAACCAGCTTGATCTGTAGTACTGCTGCTGAGCCACTCTTGGTGGTGGACATTGAAATCCCCCACCCCAGAGTATATTTTGTGCCCTTGCCATCCTCACTGCTTCCTCTGAGTGTTGCTCAACATTAAGGAGTACTGATTCATCAGCTGAGGGAGGACGGTACATGGTAATCAGCAGGAGGTTTCCTTGCCCATGTTTAACCTGAAGCCATGAGACTTTATGGGGTCCAGAATCAATGTTGACAACTTGAATGTCAACCCCCTCCTGACTGTACACCACTGTGCCGCCCCCTCTGCTGGGTCTGCCCTGCCGGTGAGACAGGACATATCCAGGGATGGTGATGGTGGTGTCTGGGACATTGTCTGTTAAGGTATGATTCTGTGAGTATGACTGTATCAGGCTGTTGCTTGACCAGTCTGTGAGACAGCTTTCCCAATTTTGGCACTGACCCCCAGATAGGTTGCAGGGTTGACATGGCTGTTTCTGCCATTGTCTTTTCTGGTGCCTATGTCGATGCCAGGTGATCCGTCCAGTTTCCTTTCTTTGAGTCTTTGCAGTGATTGGTACAGCTGAATGGCTTGCTAGGCCGTTTCAGAGGGCAGTTGAGAGTAAACCACATTGCTGTGGGTCTGGAGTCACATGTAGGCCAGAACAGGTGAGGGTGGCAGATTTCGTCCCCTGAAGGGCATTAGTGAACCAGATGGGTTTTTCTAACAATTGGCAATGATTTCATGATGATTAGTAGATTCTTAATTCCAGACATTTCGAACCCAGGTCCCCAGAGCATCAGAGATAACAAGGTGTAGAGCTGGATGAATGCAGCATGAGAGGAGCAGGAAGGCTGACCCTTCTGAAGAAGGGTCTAGGCCCAAAATGTCAGATTTCCTGCTCCTCTCATGCTGCTTGGCTGCTGTGTTCATCCAGCTCTATACCTTGTTATCTGAGATTCTCCAGCATCTGCAGTTCCTACTACCCAAGAACATCAGCTGGGTTTCTGGATTAATAGTCTCACAATAATACCACTAGGCCATCACCTACCCCGCGTTTGGAGGAAAACGTAACTGTTTGATTAGTAAGTCTGCAGACGACGTAAAAGTTGGTGGAATTGCGGATGGCGATGAGGACTGTCAAAGGATACAGCAGGATATAGATCGGTTGGTGACTTTGGCAGAGAGAAGGCAGATGGCGTTCAATCCGGAAAAATGAGGTATTGTATTTTCGAAGGTCTGTCCTGACACTGCTGATTGGGACTTTGCAGAAATTGTGGTTAACAGCATTATGGTCAAAAGGCAGCCATGTTTTAGTCTAGCAGGCTTCACTTTTAAATTTAAACAAGCAAGTACAGCTTTTAAAAATGCTTTATAATCTATCTTCATGCCTTGTAGCCCTGACAGTTCCAGTGTCATAAATTATTCAAAATCTACAGACTCTAGAAACTGGAATTGCACTTAGTATGTCAAAATAAAATAGTGATCACATTTGTGGTTTATATTCATTATTGAAACCAAAAACAAAAGGATGTGAATAGCAACTCATCTTTTGCAAAGTAAATGATTTAAATTAAAGAACAGTTTTTATCCTCTGGAAGGGTCGACTCTGCTTATTACTTAATACAATTTCAATACCATGACATCCTCTATGTTATTACAATGAAACACTCAACCCAGGTTCCTGCTTTGGAATCCCACGATCGAGTAAATCACTGAATAGCAAATCTACGTTCAAAACAGGAATCATAAAAATCTTTTCTTTGAAAAATTTAAATGTTCCCACATTGAACTCAGTGTTGCAAAGGATTAGATTCTTAAACATGTTTAATATGTTTGATGCAACATGCCAAAGAGTCACAGATTCATCCAGAATGGAAACAGACCCTTCGCATCAACTTATCCATGTCAACCAAGTTTCTCAAACTAAAATATTCCCATCTACTTGCATTTGGCCCATTATCCCTCTAAACCTGAAGAAGGCTCAAGGCCCGAAACGTCAGCCTTCCTGCTCCTCTCATGCTGCTTGGCCTGCTGTGTTCATCCAGCACTACACCTTGTTATCTCCCTCTAAACGTCTCTCACCATAAAACCCGCGGACAAGGGAGGGGCAGTCGTAGTATGGCGCACTGACCTCTACATTGCTGAGGCCAGGCGCCAACTCTCTGACACCTCCTCCTACCGCCCCCTGGATCATGACTCCACCCCCGAGCACCAAACCATCATCTCCCAAACCATCCACAACCTCATCACCTCAGGTGACCTCCCACCCACCGCCTCCAACCTCATCGTTCCCCAACCCCGCACCGCCCGCTTCTATCTCCTCCCCAAAATCCACAAACCTGAATGCCCTGGTCGACCCATTGTCTCCGCCTGCTCCTGCCCCACCGAACTCATCTCCACCTACCTAGACTCCATTTTCACACCCTTGGTCCAGGAACTCCCTACCTACGTCCGTGACACCACCCACGCCCTCCACCTCCTCCAGAACTTCCAATTCCCAGGTCCCCAACACCTCATTTTTACTATGGACGTCCAGTCCCTATGTACCTGTATTCCCCATGCTGGTGGCCTAAAGGCCCTCCGCTTCTTCCTGTCCCGCAGAACGGACCAATCCCCCTCCACCGACACCCTCATCTGCCTAGCCGAACTCGTCCTCACCCTCAACAACTTTTCTTTCAATTCCTCCCACTTCCTACAAACAAAGGGTGTGGCCATGGGTACCCGCATGGGTCCAAGCTATGCCTGCCTCTTTGTAGGTTATGTGGAACAATCCCTCTTCCGTACTACACTGGCCCTAAACCCCACCTCTTCCTCCGTTACATTGATGACTGCATCGGCGCCGCCTCATGCTCCCACGAGGAGCTCGAACAGTTCATCCAATTCACCAACACTTTCCACCCCAACCTGAAGTTCACCTGGACCATCTCTAACACTTCTCTCTCCTTCCTGGACCTCTCTGTCTCCATCTCGGGCAACCACCTAGAGACAGATGTCCATTTCAAGCCCACTGACTCCCACAGCTACCTGGAATACACCTCCTCCCACCCACCCTCCTGCAAAAATGCCATCCCCTATTCCCAATTCCTTCGCCTCCGCCGCATCTGTTCCCAGGATGAGACATTCCAATCCCGCACATCTCAAATGTCCTCATTCTTCAAAGACCGCAACTTCCCCCCCACAGTGGTCGATAACGCTCTCGACCGTGTCTCCGCATTTCCCGGAACACATCCCTCACGCCCCGTCCCCGCAACAAGAATCAAAAAAGAATCCCCCTCGTCCTCACATACCACCCCACCAACCTCCGGATCCAACGCATCATCCTCCGACACTTCCGCCATCTACAGTCAGATCCCACCACCAAAGACATCTTTCCCTCCCCACCAATATCTGCCTTCCGGAGGGACCACTCCCTCCGCGACTCCCTTGTCCACGCCACACTCCCCTCCAGCCCCACCACACCCGGCACTTTTCCTTGTAACCGCAGGAAGTGCTACACCTGCCCCCACACCTCCTCCCTCACCCCAATCCCAGGCCCCAAGAAGACTTTCCACATCAGGCAGAGGTTCACCTGCACATCTGCCAATGTGGTATACTGCATCCGCTCTACCCGTTGTGGCTTCCTCTACATCGGGGAAACCAAGCGGAGGCTTGGGGACCGCTTTGCAGAACACCTGCGCTCAGTTCGCAACAAACAACTGCACCTCCCAGTCGCGAACCATTTCAACTCCCCCTCCCACTCCTCAGATGACATGTCCATCCTTGGCCTCCTACAATGCCACAGTGATGCCACCCGAAGGCTGCAGGAACAGCAAATCATATTCAGCCTGGGAACCCTGCAGCCCAATGGCATCAATGTGGATTTCACAAGCTTCAAAATCTCCCCTCCCCCAACCGCATCCCAAAACCAGCCCAGCTCATCTCCACCTCCCTAACCTGTTTTTCCTCTCACCTCAAGCCACACCCCCATCTCCTATCTACTAACATCATCCCGCCCCCTTGACCTGTCCGTCCTCCCTGGACTGACCTATCTCCTCCCTACCCCCCCTACCTACACTCACCTTTACTGGCTCCATCCCCGCCTCTTCGACTTGTCTGCCTCCTCTCCACCTATCCTCTCCTCTATCCATCCTCTATCCGCCTCCCCCTCTCTCCCTATTTATTTCAGAACCCTCTTCCCCTCCCCCATTTCTGATGAAGGGTTTAGGCCCGAAACGTCAAGTTTTCCTGCTCCTATGATGCTGCTTGACCTGCTGTGTTCATCCAGCCCCATGCTTGTTATCTCGGATTCTCCAGCATCTGCAGTACCTTTTATCTCCTATTCATGTCCAAATGTCTTTTAAATATTGTAACTGTACCTGCATTTACCACTTCGTCTAGCTTCATTTCACATGCAAACCATCCCCTTTTTGAAAAATTGCCCCTCAGGTCCCTTTTAAATCTTTCTCCTCTCACCTTAAAATTATGCTCCCTAGTTTTGAACTTCCCCACCCGAGGGAAATGACCTTTGCTATTCACCTTATCTACGCACCTCGTGATTTTACAAACCTCAATAAGACCATCCCTCAACCTCCTACACACTACTGAAAAAAGTCCCAGTCTATCCCCAGGGATGGCAGAACCCTTAGGAGTATTGATATGCAGAGGGATCTGGGCATGCAGGTCTACAGATCATTGAAGGTGGCATAGCAGGTAGATAAGGTAGTAAAAAGGCCTATGGCATGTCTGCCTTCATTGGAAGGGGCTTTGAGTATAAGGATAGACAAGTTATGCTACAGCTTTAGTTAGGCCACACTTGGAATATTGCATACAGTTCTGGTCACCACACTACCAAAAGAATGTGGATGTTTTGGAGAGGGTACAGAAGAATTTTAACAGGATGTTGCTTGGCATGGGGGAGTTTTAGCTATGAAGAAAGGTTGACTAGACTGGGTTTGTTTTCACTGGAAGGCAGGAGGTTGAGGGTGACCCCATAGAAGTTTATAAGATCGTGAATGGCATGGATAGAGTGGAAAGTATGAGGCTTTTTCATAGGTGCTCAATTAGTAGGGGTCACGGGTTCAAGTTGCAAGGGGAAAGTTGAAATGAGATGAGCGAGGCAAGTTTTTCACACAAAGGGTGGTGAGTGCCTGGAACGTGCTGCCAGAGGAGGTGGTGGGAGCAGACACAATAGCAACATTCAAGAAGCACCTGGGTGAATACATGAATAGAAAGGGAATGGAGGGATATGGATCCTGTAAGTGAAGACAGTTTCAGTATGGAAGGGCAAAATGTATTGATGCCGGCTTGGAGGGCCAAAGGGCCTGTTCCAGTGCTGTTTTGTTCTTTGTTCTATCCAGTATTGCCTTATAACTCAAACTCTCCAGTTCCTTGTAAATCTTTACTACACCTTTTCCAATTTAATATTATCTCTCCTATTGCCGGGCAACCCAAACTGTACACAGTCTTCCAAATGTGGCCCTTACCAATGTCCTGAACAACCACAACATGATATTCCAACTCCTATACTCAGTGCTTTGACCAATGAAGGCAAACGTGTCAAATGCCTCTTTCACCACTCTGTCTACCTGTGACACCACTTTCAAGGAATTAAGTACTTGAACCCCTAGGTCTCTCTATTTTTTTCCCCTTTATTCATTAACAGGATGAGGGCATTTCTGGCTAGGCAGAATTTATTGCCCATCCCCAATTGCCTAGAGGGCAGTTGAGAGTCAACCACCTTGCTGTGGGCCTAGAGTCACATGTAGGCGAGACCAAGTAAGGGTGGCAGTTTCCTTCCCTAAAGGACAATAGTGAACCAGATGGGTTTTCCCGACAATCAACAATGGATTCGTGGTCATCATTAGATTCTTAATTCCAGATATTGATTGAATTCAAATTCCACCATCTTCCGCAGCAGGATTCGAACCTATGTCCCCAGAATGTCATCTGGGTCTCTGGATTAACAGTCCAGCAATAATACCACAAGGCCATCGCCTCTCCCTTGTCCTTTTGACAGGAGACCCCAGGGTCCTACCATCAACTCTATAAGTCCTGCACTTGTTTGTTTTATCAAAATGCAACACCTCACATTTATCCAAACTCAACTCCATCTGCCACTTCTTGGTCCATTGGCCCAGTTGATCAAGATCTCATTGTAATCTTAGATAACCTTCTTCACTATCTACTGTTACCACTAATTTTGGTGTCATCTGCAAACTTACTGCTCCTATATTCTCATCCAAATCATTTATATAAATGACAAAAACCAGTGGACCCAACACTGATCCCTGCTGAACACCGCTGGTCTCATGCCTCCTGTCCAAAAAACAACCCTCAACCACTACCCTCTGTCTCCTACTGCCAAACCAATTGGCAAGCACTCCCTGGATCCCATGTGATCTAACTTTACTAACCAGTATACCATGTGGAACCTTGTCAAAGGCCTTGCTAAAGTTCTTGTAGACAATCTCTACCGTTCTGCCCTCATCTATCTTCTTGATCACGTCTTCAAAAAACTCAATCAAGTTTGTGAGACACAATTTCCCACACACAAAGCCAGACTGACTATCACTAATCAGTCCTTGCCTTTCCAAATGCAGGTACATAGAACATAGAACATAGAACAGAGAACAGCACAGTACAGGCCCTTTGGCCCACGATGTTGTGCTGATCTTTTACCCTAATCCTAAGGGCTATGTACCCTCCACCCCTACCTTTATACTATCATCCATCTGCCTATCTAATAGCCACTTAAATGCCCCTAATGATGCAGACTCCACTACTCTTTCTGGCAATGCATTTCACGCCCCGATCACTTTCTGTGTAAAGAACCTGCCTCTGACATCTCCCCTGTATCTACCTCCACTCACTTTAAAACTATGCCTCCTTGTAATAGTTACCTCCACCCTAGGAAAAAGTCTCTGGCTGTCTACTCGATCTATACCTCTGATCATTTTGTACACCTCTATCAAGTCACCTCTCATCCTTTGTTGTTCTAAAGAGAGAAGCCCTAGCTCTCTCAACCTTTCCTCATAAGACCTTCCCTGCATTCCAGGCAACATCCTGGTAAATCTCCTCTGCACCTTTTCTAATGCTTCCACATCTTTCCTGTAATGAGGTGACCAAAACTGGACACAACACTCCAGAGATAACAAGGTGTGGAGCTGGATGAGCACAGCAGGCCAAGCAGCATCATAGGAGCAGGAAGGCTTGACGTTTCGGGCCTCTGACCCTTTCCTGCTCCTATGATGCTGCTTGGCCTGCTGTGTTCATCCAGCTCCACACCTTGTTATCTCGGATTCTCCAGCATCTGCAGTACCTATTATCTCTGATACAACACTCCAGATGTGGTCGAACCAGGCTTTTGTATAGCTGGAGCATAACTTCACGGCTCTCGAACTCAATCCCTCTATTAATGAAAGCTAACACACCATATGCCTTTTTAATAACTCTATCCACCTGGGTGGCAGCTTTCAGGAAACTGTGGACATGAACCCCATGATCCCTCTGCTTCTCCACACTGCCAAGAATCTTTCTATTAACCCTGTATTCTGCTTTTAAGTTTGTCCTTCCAAAATGAATCACCTCACACTTTTCAGGGTTAAACTCCATCTGCCACTTCTCAGCCCAGCTCTGCACCCTATCAATGTCTCTTTGTAACCTATCCTACCAATGTCCCTCTGTAACCTAATTCTTGTTCCTTAAAACCACCCCCCCCCACCAATTTACCCACCACTGACATCAGATTCACCAGTTTATAGTTCCCAGACATCTCATTACAGCCTTTCTTAAGTAAAGGCATAACATTAGTTGCCCTCCAGTCTTCCAGCACCTAATGTGTAGCTGTAAATGATACAAATGGAACACAATAGGTACAGGAGAAGTCAAGACAGAGTGACAATAGACCAGGAAAGGGAGAGGAGAGAGAGAGAGGATGTTTGTGCAGTGATGCCCCTGGTGAATCTTATAGTCTTATAAATTTACTTTGCCCCTTTGCCCGGACACCTGCCATCGATAATCCTCACACCCACTTTAATGAACATAGCCAGTAATAAACTATCTACTGCAAATATACAGGCTTCTTACATGTACTTTGGGAACTTAATGAGCCTGTTGCTGGCCGAGAAATAGATACTGTGTTGGTATTTATCTCAGTTCTTGACTCTTACCAATCACTAAATTTTAACTCTGAGAAATTTTCCATTCTGACTGTATGTTCACTTCATTAGTAGCTCACTCCTTGCAAAGCTCAACTGCTGAATATCACAATGTAATGGATCAGGATTGGACCATTCTAACCTGCTTCACTTCACCATTCAATAAGATTAGGGATGACTTCTTGCTTTGAGACCGTTTTGCCATATTCTTCAATTCCCTTATTGTAGAAAATTGATCGATCTATCTATCTCAGTCTTGAGTATATTGAATGACAGAGTATCCACAGCCTTCTGGGTTAGAAAATTCCAAAGGTTCACAAACAGCTGAGTGAAGAAAATATCTCTTCCTGTATGTAGGTGAGGAGTATTAACGGGACTTTCACTTGAATCCTGGGAATAGAGTCATACATACAGCCCAGAAACAGGCTGTTCGGTCCAACCAGTCCATGCCAAACATTGTTGGGTTAGAAAGTGTCTAAATCTAAATGAATACAGAAGTGTTTAAGTATTGGCTTCAGTTCTATCCTTCATCAACTGGGTTTCTGGTGAAAAACATCCCTGGCCATTTATTGGATTACTCTCATTAACTCAAGACTCTCTAGCCACAGGAAACAATCTCTCAACATCAAACCTGTCCTCACAGAATTTTATATGGCAGAATGAGATTGTAAATGTAATAAGTTTCCTCTAAAGGCCATAAAAGGATTCTTAAATGAAAAATAACAGCCAATGTCAGTCCACAATTTGCTTGAGCAAGCAACAATCATTGTCTTCCAATAGTCAGACTCGAATCTACACATTTAGCATTCCCATTATTTTGGCAACAAGTTATGGGCAATAAGATAACAAGCATGGGGCTGGATGAACACAGCAGGTCAAGCAGCATCATAGGAGCAGGAAAACTTGACGTTTCGGGCCTAAACCCTTCATCAGAAATCTGATGAAGGGT
>JAHRHZ010000208.1:639314-655260 GCA_024137785.1 Ginglymostoma cirratum | reverse complement strand
AGCAGCCTGCTCCTATGATGCTGCTTGACCTGCTGTGTTCATCCAGCCCCACGCTTGTTATCTCGGATGTTTATTCAGTTCTTCTGCGCTCTGTAAAAGCACAAGGCAAATCCGAATAAGCCCAGGAGCACTGGCTGATGACTCACCAGTATCAGTGTCTCACCTCTTAAAGGAACACTATCTGAATATAACATACACCAACTATTATACATACCAGCCACTCCCTGCAAGTTTCCCTCCAAGCCACTTACCATCCTGACTTGGAAATATGTCACTGTTACTTCACTGTTCCTGGCTCAAAATTCTGGAATTCCCTCCCTAAGCACATGGACTGCAGCAGTTCAAGAAGGCAGCTCACCCCCACCTTCTCAAGGGGCAACTAGGGATGGGCAAACATTCTCATGAGCCACTGGCCAATGTGTTTGGAGTTCTTATGAAGTGTCACCTGACTCAAAATGTTAACTCTGTTTCTCTCTCTTCTCAGATGCTGCCTGACCTGATGAGTTTCTCAAGCTCTTTCTGTTTTTGTTTCAGCTGACTGATGACAATGTGGAAATATGTTCAGGAATGTCCCAGAAGAAATAATGAAATAATGAGACACCTACATAGAGGCAGTTTTCATCTTGGGATCACAAACTCAGTATTTATGCTGTCCATATCAATTACCTGCAGTGTGACAGGAGGAATGTGTTGTAATCCTGACCTACTGCTCCACTAGGCAAAGCTTTAGTTTGATTGGAAAGCAAGCTGGATCCAAACTTTGGTAAAAGTCAAAGGTCAGCTTTTCAGATGTGCACAGAAATCAAAATGCACCCAAAATAGGATCTATAAATTGTACAAGCCCTCTGACATTCTTAACGTCTTACATCCATGAGCATTTACATTTTAATAGTTTTCCGGGATCTAATTTAGTTCTTTGCCTCAAAGGAATGCCAAACAGTCCCCTCAAAAAGAACTTCAGAGTGCCAGATCACCTGTAACTGCCTTATTGTTGGGGTATTTCACTAAAACTCAAATTGAATGGTGATCCTGGAGTCTGTGAACTCAAAACGTAACAGGGGTGTGGAGAAACATGGTTCTCCTAAGTAGGTGTGAACGTTCTCCATTCATCTGCCATTCTGTAGGAATGGCTTCTAACTTTGTTTGTGAATAGATATGTATATTAATGGACTACAGGAGAAAAGCCCTGGAATATATTGAATTAGAGTCATAGTCAAAATTACAGGGGTGGCTCAGTGGTTCAGTGGTTCAGTGGTTAGCATTATTGCCTCACAGTGTCAGGGACCTGGGTTTGATTCCACCCTCAGGCAACTGTCTGCATGGAGTTTGCAAGTTCTCCCTGTGTCTGCATGGGTTTCCTCTCGGTACTCCACTTTCCTCCCACAGTCCAAAGATGTACAGGTTATGTGGAATAGCCATGCAAAATTGCCCATAGTGTTCAGGGATGTGTGGGTCTGGGTATGATGATCCAAGGGTCAGTGTGGACTTGTTGCACCAAAGGGCCTGTTTCCACACTGTAGGGATTCTATGATCTTTAAGGAAAAAATACTATGTACAGCACAGAAACAGACTCTTCAGTCCAACTCGTCCATGCTGACTAGATATCCTAAATCAATCTAGTCCCATTTTCCAGTATTTGGCCCATATCTCTCTAAATCCTTCCTGTTCATATACCCAGCCAGATGCCTTTTAAATGTTGTAACTGTATGCATCTCCATCACTTCTTCTGGCAGCTAATTCCATATAGTTCACACTCTGCGTGAAAAGGTTTCCCCTTACATCCCTTTTAAATCTTTTCCCTCTCACCTTAAATCTATGCTCTCTAGTTTTGGATTCCCTTACCCTGGGGAAACAAAACCTTGACTATTTACCCTATCCCTGCTCCGCATGATTTTATAAACCCCTATAAGGTCAGTCCTCAGCCTCTGACACTCCAGGGAAGAAAGCCCCGGTCTATTCAGCCTTTCCCTATAGCTCATACCCTCCAACTCTAGCAACATAGTTGTAAATCTTTCCTGAACTCCTTCTTAAGTTTAACAATACCTTTTCTATAGCAGGGAGACCAGAACTGAATGCAGTATTCTAAAAGTGGCCTCATCAATGTCCTGTACAGCTGCAACATGACGTCCCAATTCCTGTACTCAGTGCACTGACCGATAAGGGCAAGTGTATGAAATGCCTTCTCCACTACCCTGTCCACCTGTGACTTCATCTTCAAGGATCTATGAACTTGCACCCCCAAAGTCTCTTTGTTTGACAACTGTCCCCAGGGTCTTTGCATGAACTTCATAAGTCCTACCCTAGTTTGCCTTTCTAAAATGCAATACCTCACATTTATCTAAATTAAACTCCACTTGCCACTTCTCGGCCTTTGGCCCATTTGATCAAGATCCTGTTGTACTCTGAAAAAATCGTCTTCATTGCCCACTACACCACCTGAATTCTTTATCTCAGAGAGCTGTCAAATCTCAGTTTTTGAACTGCTCCAAGACAGAAAATGCTAGATTTCTAGATCCTGGTTACATCAATGGATATCAGGATAAAATAGGAAATGGCACTAAGGTAGATGATTAGCCATGATCTAGAATGATGGAGCAGGCTTGACTGATGGAGCAGGCTTGACAAGCCGAATGGTCTCTTTTTGCTCCTATCTTCCTCTGGTCTGTGTCATGGTGAGTCTTCTAGAATCTTTAAATTGCCGCGAGAAGCATTTCTTTAACTGGAGATCATGTCCCTCCTGCTTCCAGTTGTAATGGTTTGTTAAAACCAAGCAGCCTTTTTCTCTGCTGCAACATGGATTCTCTGCTGTCTGTGGTAGATTTGATTTGTAGGGAAGCCTTTAACCTGGCTTCAAAATGGTTTCCTCTGTACCCTTCCCCAAAACAACATAAAACATACAAACCTTATATCCAGATAGAATTGCTAATTATCTAGTCTTTTCTAGTGCCAGCTCCCTTTCAGCTTTTGTTTTTAGAAGTAATTGGGCCTCACAGTAGAGGAATCACAGACACCTGTTAACGACTCAATAACTTCAACAATATCTTTTTGGGATTTTTGGAGACTCTGCGACTATTCATCGTAGAGCCAGATGCATTGCCTTTCACATTCCTCTTCAGAAAATAAGCTGAACGTTCCTCTGAATTCTAACAATCAAACCAGCCAGGCTTGCCATCAGAGGGACTGCAGAACTGGTCACATGACCCCGTGCATCTACCCTAAACTTATAATTCTAAAATGTATTCCGGGGGCTTCTCCGATAACACATGTTCCGGCAAAGCAAATTAGCTGTAACGCCACTGACAAATAGGGGAACAGTATTTATAAAATGCAGACTTTGTGTTGGCTATAACTCGATTCCAATGTCTACATTGCATGGTTTGAGGGGCTTTGTCCTGAGCATGTGCTGAAACAGTCCCCACACAGGCATTGAAGATCCTCGCGCTTCCTGTGAGAGGTACTGTACAATTCAGCAAAGTTACCCACAAGATGCAAGGACAAAGCGGTAAGAATGATAAGTCCAAAGATGTGCAGGTTAGGTGGATTGGCCATGCTAAATTGCCTGTAGTGTACAGGGAGGTGTAGATTAAGTAGGTTATAGGGGGATGAGTCTGGGTGGGATGCTCTGAGGGTCGGTGTGGGCTGAAGGGCCTGTTTCCACACTGTAGGGACTCTATGACTCTATGTCTATAACAAGAAGCATCCTGGTGATAAAATTGTGGGAGGTGTATGTAAAAGAAAGGCTGCAAAGCTGGAAGAGAAGCTAAATGTTGTAAAGCATTTTGAGTGTAATGAAACAACATGTAATATTGCTCTTGCAACATGATTGAAGTAATCTACGTTACACACCAATAGAGACAATGCAGAAAAGATTAAAGCGAGCATCTTTTCTGAAAGGAGTTGTTACAATAACTTACATGAATACAGGCGTTCTGCATGACGCGACAGATGTGTTCCTGTGAAATGACGTGTTATCGAAAAACGTGCTATAGAAATAATGGGGTCTACGGAAAAAGGAGGGTTATGGGCAGACCAACAAAAGAAAATCACTCAAAATGACATCACATGGTTTGGGGGGGTCATGGACAGGGGAACTTGAGGAGATGGAGCGGCTTCTAAGTGTGCGGATAGAACAGCATATGAAGGAGCGACTTGGGACCACCCTTCTCACTATAAAAGAGAAAGCCTTATCAATTTATGAAGATCTCACAAAATAAGTCGAAAATTCTGCAGATGTGCCTCCCTTTAGTGCTGGCAGTGGCTGGTTTGCTGGTTTTAAGAACTGCTAGGCTTTTCATAATGTAATGTGGCAAAGCTGTCAGTGCATACGAGGAGCATGCGATAGAATTTTCTCCCATAGTAGTAAAATTAATTGATAAAGAAGGCTACAACTTTGATCAAATTTTCAATTCGGATGAGACAGGTTTATACTGGAAGTGAATGCCATCAAGAACCTACATTTCTATGAATGAAGCATTTGCTTCAGGCTTTAAGGTGGCAAAGGGATCGTATGACTGTGCTGCTGGGTGCCAATGCCAGTGGAGAGTTAAAGCTTAAGCCTGTGGTTGTGTATCACTCTGCCGACCCTCGAGCCTTGAAAGGTTACGTTAAATCTACTTTAGGCATCTACTTTAAGTCAAGCAAAAAAGGTTGGATAACAGGGTAAATGTTTTCTGATGATGATGTTTTCAAAGATGATTTCAAAGACCTGAATATAAAAACAGGCAGCAAAAGTTTCTATAAATATGTAAATCGTAAAAGAGTGGCGAAGGTAAATATTGGTTCTTTAGTGGATGAGGAGGGCAATTTGATAACTGGGACATTAAACATTTATTAAACAGTTATTTCGTGTCGGTCTTCACTGTGGAAGACACAAATAACATGCCGAAAGCTAATAGCAAGAAGGTTATAGAGATAACAAGGTGTGGAGCTGGATGTACACAGCAGGCCAAGCAGCATCATGGGAGAAGGAAAGCTTGACGTTTCGGGCCTAGACCCTTCAGCAGAAATGGGGGAGGGGAAGGGGGTTCTGAAATAAATAGGGAGAGAGGGGGAGGTGGATAGAGGATGGATAGAGGAGAGGATAGGTGGAGAGGAGACAGACAAATCAAAGAGGCGGGGATGGAGCCAGTAAAGGTGAGTGTAGGTGGGGAGGTAGGGAGGAAATAGGTCAGCCCAGGGAGGACAGACAGGTCAAGGGGACGGGATGAGGTTAGTAGGTAGGAGATGGGGGTGCGGCTTGAGGTGGGAGGAAGGGATAGGTGAGAGGAAGAACAGGTTAGGGAGGCAGGGACGAGCTGGGCTGGTTTTGGGTTGTGGTTGGGGGAGGGGAGATTTTGAAGCTTGTGAAATCCACGTTGATACCATTGGGCTGCAGGGTTCCCAGGCTGAATATGATTTGCTGTTCCTGCAGCCTTCGGGTGACATCATTGTGGCATTGCAGGAGGCCCAGGATGGACATGTTGTCTGAGGAATGGGAGGGGGAGTTGAAAACCCATTGAAAACCCAGCCGCTGCCCAAATAAATGAAGGCTGCTCCCGCTCGAGGTAAGCTTTTTAAAGTGGGAAAACTTACCTTATTGTAAAATCTCCTTTCAGAAAAGAAGCAGAACAATTTGTGCTAACTCTACTGCTAGCAAACAAGATTCCCATGTCTCTCCTAAGATTCTTGCCATCCAATAGAAAACTAAGAAAGTGATAATAAACGTTTATAAGACACTAGCTCAGTCTCTATATGGAGTATTGTTCTGGGCACCTATCTTTGGGATTGAACAAGAGTGAGTGCAGAAAAGATTCTAACAATCATTCAAGTGATGAGAAAATTCAGCCACATGGATAGATTGGAGAAGGTGAGCTATTCGCCTTGGAGAAGAGAAGGTTGGGAAGTGATTTAAATAGAAGTGTACAAGATGATAAGGGTCTAGAAGGGAGAAATTGTTTCCATTGGTAAAAGTACAAAGAGTAAAATGGGAAAAAAATCTTTTCCACAGCAAATGTGATTGGTTAGAATTATAAATGGACTGCCTAACTGTGTGGTGGAGACCAATTCAATGAATGATGGTTAGCTGAGAGAAAGCCAATGGGGAAAGAGTGGGAATGAACTGATTTGCTCTTTGAGAGAGCCATCAAAGCCCAGAAGGGATAAATATTCTAATCTTTTTCTGGTTCTGTTTAACACAACTGGGAAGTGTGTTGTGATCACATTAAAAATGTAAATGCTAGGTACGGGTAACAAAGTTTTCCAAAGATGTTTGTCATAAGGACAGTGTAAACACATTCTGCGGGGAATAATTACTGTTCCTTCAAGGTTACACAGATGAGTATGTAAGCCTGCCCTCAAGAGTCTTATATGACCCAAAGAAAGAGTTTGAAGAAAAGCAGCAGAAATCTATTAGAAAGGGAAAATACTGCAGACACTCGACATCAAAAAAAAAGGAAACACTGAGAATACTCTCCTTGAAGCTTCCTCACAGCCAGCCCTCTCACAACTTACACTTCCATCCAACTTTGTGCCATTGACAAATTGGGAATATTACAATTGGGTTTCACATCTAAAACAATCATGTGTGTAATGAAAAGCTGGAGCCCAAAGGCTGATCCTTGTCAAAGCCCACTGGTTGCAGCCTATCAACACAAGAATGAGTGTCCCACTCTCTGTTCACAGTTTCCTAACCAATTCATGCTAGTACATTATCAACAATCCCACATCCTATAATTTTACTTACTAACTTCCTGTCGGGGAGCTTATCAAAAACCTTCTGAAAATTGAAAAACACCACAACTAATAGAGTCATTGAGTCATACAGCATAGAAACAGGCCCTTCAGCCCACCATTGCAAACCAACAAACACCAAACTACATTAATCCCATTTACCTGCACTTAGTGCATAGCCTACTGTGCCCTGGCATTTTAAATGCTCATCCAGATGCTTCTTAAATGTTGTGAGAATATCTGCCTCCAACACCATCTCGGGTAGCACAGTCCATATTCCTACCAATTTTTTTTCTCCAATCACCTCTAAATTTTTTTTTGGCGTTTGTGGGATGTGGGCATCGTTGGCTGACCAGCATTTCTTGCCCATTCATCGTTGCCTTTGAGAGAGTGGTGAGCTGCCTTCTTGAACCGCTGCAGTCCTCCTGCTGTGGGTTGACCCACAATGCTATTAGAGGGCAAATTCCTGGATTTTGACCCAGCAACAGTGAAGGAATGGTGACATACTTCCAGATCAGGATGGTGAGTGACTTGGAGGGGATCTTGGAGGTGGTGGTGTTCCCATATGTCTGATGCCCTTGTCTTTCTAGGTGGAAGTGATCGTGGGTTTGGAAGGTGCTGTCTGAGGATCTTTGGTGAATTTCTGCAGTGCATCTTGTAGATAGTATACACTGCTGCTACTGATGGTTGGTAGTGGATAGAGTGAATGCTTCCGGATGTGGTGCCAATCAAGCAGGCTGCTTTATTCCGGATGATATCAAGCTTCTTGAGTGTTGTTGGGGCTGCACTCATCCAGGCAAGTGGGGAGTATTCCATCACACTCCCGACTTGTGCCTTGTAGATGGCGGACAGGCTTTGGGGAGTCAGGACATGATTTACTCGCCACAGTATTCCCAGCTTCTGGCTCGATTATTTGCTCCATACCTTAAAATTGAGCCCCCTGGTCTTAGACATGTCTGCCATGGCGAAAAGTATTCTCACAATCTTCCATGGCTTTGCCCCTCATAATTTAGTATACCTCAATCAGAAATGCTCAGCTACGATATTATTTCCCCACCAGATGCTGATAGCCGTTCAATCAAAGCAAAAATCAATGGAAAGCTGAATGCATCTTGTGAGACTCGGTTAGGCAACAAATGTAATGTGCCTGGGAAAATAAACCCAGCCGATCCAGACTCTCCACATACCTGAGACTTTCCAACCCAGGCAAGATCCCGGTAAATCTTCTCTGCACCCTCTCCAGTGCAATCATATCCTTCCAATCATATGGCAACCAGAACTGCACACAGTATTCCAACTGTGGCCTCACCAATGTTTTATAAAGTTGTGACAAGACCTTGTAACATTGCTGTGCCCTGTTGACCAGCTGATCAATATCAGACTGTAGCCTAAGACCATCCTCCTCACTATCAACAACATCACCTATTTTTGTATTATCTGCAAATTTGCTAATTATACCTTCTACATTCACATCCAAGTTATTAATTTATAAAACAAATAGCAGGGGTCCCTGCACCAATCCCTGTGGTATACTGCTGGTCACAGGCTTCCAATCACAAAAACAACCTCCACCATTACCCTTTCCCTCCTGTTTTCAAGATCGCCTTTGATCCCAAGGGCTTCTTCCTTTTTGGACCAGCCTTCCATGTGAAGCCTTGTCAAAAGCCTTACTGAAGTCCATGTAAGCCACATCAACTGTACCACCCTCATCAATGTATTTAGTCACCTTTTCAAAAACTCAACTAAATTAGTCAGACCGGATCTCCCTCTAACAAATCCTTGCTAATTATTCCTGAACAATCCCTGACTTTCCAAGATTTGATTAATCTTGTCACTCAGAATTTTTTCCAATAATTTCCCGACCACTGGCATCAGACTAACTGGGCTGTAATTACCTGGCCTATCCCTGCTGTCCTTCTTGAACAAAGGAACCACATTAGCTATTCTCCAGTCGTCCGGTACTGTACCTGTAGCCAGTGAAGTATTAAATATCTCCCCTATGGGGCACAGCAATCTCCTCCCCCACTGCCTGTCGTAATCTGGGATACATTTCATCAGGCTCTGGGGATTTATGTAGCTTTATGCACACCGAAAAATCTAATACCTCTTCCTCATTAATCACAAAATTTTCTAGAACTTCACTATCACAAATGAAATTTCTAGCTACAATGTCTTTCTCCTCTGTAAAAAAGTATTCATTTACGTCACCCACATCTACTAACTTAACGCGCAGGTTGCCTTGGTCTCTAATGGGTCCACTCTTTCTCTGGTAATCCTTTTATTCTTAATATGTTTAGAGAAAGCCTCACGGGTTTTCCTTAATCCTATCTGCCAAATATATTTTGTGGCCCCTCTTTACCCTCCTAATTTCTTTCTTAAGCACTCATACACTCCATAATTTTGCAGGGCCTCCTCTGGTTTTAGTGGTCTGTATTTATCATCTGCTTCCTTCCTTTTTTTTAATCAAACTCTCAATATCCCTTGATATCCCAGGCTTCCCTGGACTTTTTGCACTTGCCCTTCAATCTTAGAGGAACACACTGACCCTGAATTCTCACAGTACTACTTTTAAAAGATTCCCCCTTCCCAAGTGTAGACTGACCTGCAAGTAGCTGCTCCCAATCTATACTTGCCAATCCTGTCTAGTGATACTGAAATTGACCCTCTCCCAATTTAGACACTTCTTTACCAATCTCATCCCTTTCCATAATGAATATGGAGAGCAAAACAACACCCATTTTTCCACAGGGTCTTGCCAAAACCCTGGATAGTTGTGGCATGATGTCTTCATTCTTCTGCCCCAATCTCCTTGAAATAAGGGCCAACATGTCATTTGCCTCCCAATTTGCTGCTTACACCTGCCTGTGGACTTTTCTTGTACAAACAAACTTGACACTTGCAAGTTTCTTGTCTGAATTAAAAACAGAAAAGTTGGAAAGAACTTTCTGAATGTCAGAATATTCTCATTAATCATAATGGAGGTTAGCCTTCATCTTAGAGAGACTTATTCAATCCATCATTTTATTTTTAGGGAAAAAAAATAGGGCAACCTTAAAATATTTAAGGAAAAACAAAGCAAATATGAATGTTGTTACAGCTCACTGGGGCAGTGCACTGGAAATCAAGCCCCATTATTTCTGGAATCCTCATCAAATAATGGTGAGACAGAATACAGGAAAGAGATAGAATGCTTGTTGGGATGGTGTAAAGATAACAATCTCTCCCTCAACATCAACAAAACGAAAGAGATAACACAGTGTGGAGCTGGAGGAAAACAGCAGGCCAGGCAGCATCAGAGGAGCAGGAAAACTGATGTTTCGGGTTGGGACCCTTCTTCAGAAATTTTTTTCTGCTTTTCCTGCTCCTCTGACCCTGCCTGGCCTGTTGTGTTCCTTCAGCTCCACACTGTGTTATCTCTGACTCCACCATCTGCAGTTCTTACTACCTCTGAGCAAAACAAAAGAGCTGGTTATTGACTTCAGGAAGTGGAATGAAAGGCATGCTCATGTCTACATCAATGGTGCTGAGGTGGAGATAGTCAAGAGCATCAAGTTCCTAGGAGTGATGATCACCAACAATCTGTCCTGGCCTACCCACTTTGACACTATGGTCAAGAAAGCACAGCAACACCCCTACTTCCTCAGGAGGATAAGGAAATTCGGCGTGCCCAGAAGGACTCTTACCAATTTTAATAGATGCACCATAGAAAGTATTCTACCTGGATGCATCACAGCATGGTTTGGCAACTGTTCTTCCCAATACTATAAGAAACTACAGAGAGACGCAAACACAGTCCAATCCATCATGCAAACCAGGCTTCCACCCATTGACTCTTCTACACTTCCCATTGCCTCAGAAAAACAGCCAGCATAATCAAAGATGCCTCCCACCCCAGTTAACTCTCTTCCACCCTCTTCCATTGGGGTGAAGATACAAAAGCTTAAACACTCGTACCAACAGATTCAATAACAGTTTCTTCCCCACTTGTAGACTTCTAAATGGATCTCTCAAATTTTAAATTTAATGTTGACTTCACTCTTTGTGTACCTTCTCTGCAGCTGTAACATTGTATTTTTTGCACTGTTCTAATTGCCCTAATGCACTTTGTACGTTACGATCTGCCTGTACTGCACACAAGCAAATATTTTCACTGTACCTAGGTACATGTGACAATAATAAATTAAATCAAATCAAATAAAAAAAAGTTAAGCATTTCAATAAAGGTGCAGAATTCACCTCTTTCCCTGTTGTTTACACGCAGGTTGACAAAAAGCATGAGCTAGGTTTCTGTAATTAACAAGAATCTTACAAACAGGTTCAAATATTTATGATCATTCTATTAGTTAAAACTCTAAAACTGTGCAAACACCACTTACCAACCTTCACCCATACACAGTGCAGACACCAAAAAAATCAAAATATGAGTGTTATGGATGGAAGGGAAGACGAGGAAGGCAGTTCAATGATTCTGTCCACAGGGTTTACTAACATGATCCTTTTGCTAATCATTACATATGAAGAGAGATTGGCTCAGTTAGGGCTACATTCACTAGATTCAGTAGAGTGAGAGAGGATCTCAATGAAACCTATAAAATTCTTATAGAGGCTAAACAGAGTAATCACAGGAAGGATGTTCCCAAAGACTGGGCAGTCCAAAATCAGGGGCCACAGTTTAACGATATGGGGTAGGCCATTTAGGACTGAGATGAAGTGACATTTCCTCAGCCAGACTTTGGGAGGCCTGTGGAATTCTCTGCTACAGAGAATGGCAAATGGCAAAACATTAAATGTTTTCAAGAAAGATTAGATGTAGTTCTTATGGCTAAAGGAGTCATAGGTTATGGGGAGAAAGTGGGAACAGGGGACTGAGTTGGATGATCAGCCATGATTGTATTAGATAGTGGAGCAGGCTTAAAGGGTTGAATGGCCTGCTCCTGTTTCTGTGTTCTGTTTCTAGAATGCTGCCCCTCAATCTTCCTTCTGGTTGATCTGTGTAACTCATCACCATAGAGGACTGTGGAGCCATGTCATTGAGTGTATTTAAGACAGAGATGGATAGATTCTTCATTAATAAGGGGATCAAGGGTTGCAGTGAGAATGGAATTGAGAAACATATCAGCCATGATTAAATGGTAGAGTAGATTGAATGCGCTAAATGACCTCATTCTGCTCCTATATCTTATGGTCCTATGGTCCAAGGACTTTCACTCACTTGCAGGGCTCACAGGGTGACTGGTTCACACTTAGCATGCCACTGACTTACCAATTAAAAGGCACAGCTTACAGCAACTGGAAACAGAAAATAAACAAGTCATCAGGCTTGAGGTATTTATCAGTTTATTGTAGTAAACTAATAGAATGTTCTGGCTTATTGTGGGGGAGATTGAATACAGGAGTAGGGAGGCTGTACTTCAGTTATATGGGGCATTGATGAGACTACGTCTGGAATACTGAACAAAGGACTAGTCACCGTACTTAGGGAAGGATGTTCATACATCGGAAGCAATTCCGAGACGGTCTCCAGACTTATACCTGGAATGAGCAGATTGCTTTTTCAGGAAAGGGTGGACATGTTGGGCCCGTATCCTCCAGAGTTTCGAACAGTCAGAAGTGACATAACTAGAACTTGTAGACCCTAAGGGATTTGTCAGGGTGCATGTTGAATGGATGTTTCCTCTTGTGCAACATTCTAGAATTTGGGGTCACTGTTTAGAATTAAGGGGGCACCTCATGAGGAAACTGTTTTTTGCTCTCAGAAAGTTGTGAGTCTTTGGAATTGCCTTCCTCAAAAGGCCGTGGATGCAGAAGTTTTAAATATTTTAAAGGCAGAGGGAGATAGATTCTTGATGACTAAGAGGATGAAAGATTCTTGGAGTATGCAGGAAAGTAGAGTTGAGGTTGAAATCAGATCAGCCATGATTTTATTGAAAGGCAGACCAGGATCGAAGGGCTGAGTGGCCTACACTTGTTTGTTGTTCATATTTTGTTGCAAAGCAAAAACAACTCCTTTTCCCCCAGAGGTCTCATGGCTTCTGCCAAAACACCCTCAATCTGTTCAGCTACCAGGGCACCAATCACATTGTAGGCAGGAGGCCTTTGTTGTCAACAACTGGTCACTGGATCACAGACCAATCAGACATTTGTTGCTGCCCAAATCTCCTTTTATCTACACACCCTGGCTCCAGCTTGTCTTTAGTAACCTCCTCCACTACTTAAAACAGCGGCTGCGTAACAACACTTACAATGAGTGTCAGGCTACTTTTATATTCACTCACAGGATTGGAGCAGGCCAGCAATTATAGTCCATCCTTGTTGCCTTTGAGAAGTTGGTGGTGGTGAACTGCCTTCTTGAACCGCTGCAGTCCACCTGCTGTAGGTAAACCCACAATGTCCTTAGGGACAGAACTCCATGATTTTGACTAAGTGACAATGATGGAAATGCGATTTATTTCCAATTCGCGATGGTGAGTGGCTTGGAGGGGAACTTGCAGGGCGTGGTGTACCCATGTATCTACTTCCTTTGTCCTTGTAGATAGAAGTGGGTTTGGAAGGTGCTGTCTCAGGATCTTTGGTGAATTTCTGCCACGCATCTTGTAGATAGTACACACTGCTATTGAGTGTCAGTGATGGAGGGAGTGTGTGTTTGTGGATGTGATGCCAATAGAACATAGAGCATAGAACATTACAGTGCAGTACAGGCCCTTCGGCCCTCGATGTTGCGCTGACCTGTGAAACCAATCTGAAGCCCATCTAACCTACACTATTCCCTTATCATCCATATGTTTATCCAACGACCATTTAAATGCCCTTAAAGTTGGCGAGTCTACAACTGCTGCAGGCAAGGCATTCCATGCCCTTACTAATCTCTGAGTAAAGAATCTACCTCTGACATCTGTCCTATATCTATCACCCCTCAATTTAAAGCTATGTCCCCTCGTGCTAGCCATCACCATCAGAGGAAAAAGGCTCTCACTGTCCACCCTATCCAATCCTCTGATCATCTTGTATGTCTCTATTAAGTCACCTCTTAACCTTCTTCTCTCTAACGAAAACAGCCTCAAGTCCCTCAGCCTTTCCTCATAAGACCTTCCCTCCATATCAGGCAACATCCTGGTAAATCTCCTCTGCACCCTTTACAGTGCTTCCACATCCTTCCTGTAATGCGCGACCAGAACTGCATGCAATACTCCAAGTGCAGCTGCACCAGAATTTTGTACAGTTGCAACTGAAATCAAGTGGGCTGCTTTGTCTTGGATTGTTCTTGAATGTGTGGGAGCTGCCACCCATCCAAGCAAATAGGGATTATTCCATCATACTCCTGACTTGTGCTTTGTAGATGATGGAAAATCTTTGAGTAGTCAGGAGGTAAGTTACTCGTAGAGTCACAGAGATGTAAAGCATGGAAACGGACCCTTCGGTCCAATTCATCCATGCCAACCAGACATCCTAAATTAATCTAGACCCATTTGTCAGCATTTGCCCTATATCCCCCTAAACCTTTCCTAATCATATACCTATCCAGATGCCTTTTAAATATTCTAATTGTACCAGCCTTCACCATTTCCTCTGGCAGCCCGTTCCATACATGCACCACCCTCTATGTGAAAAAGCTGCCCCTTAGGTCCCTTTTAAATCTTTACCCTCTGACCTTAAACCTATGCATCTAGTTTTGGACTCCGCTACCATGGGGAAAAGACCTTGGCTACTCACTCTATCCGTGCCACTCATGATTTTATAAACCTCTATAAGGTCAACCATTAGCTTCCAACGCTCCAGGGAAAATAGCCCCATCCTATTCAGCCTCTCCCTATGGCTCAAACCCTGGTGACATCCTTGTAAATCTTTTCTGAACCCTTTTAAGTTTGACAATATCTTTCCTACAGCAGGGAGACCAGACTTGAACACAGTATTCCAAAAGTGGCCTAACCAATGTCCTGTACAGCTGTAACATGACCTCCCAAATCCTATACTCAATGCACTGACCAATGAAGGCAAGAGTACCCAACTGCAACAAAGCATACCAAATGCCTTCTTCACTTTCCTATCTACCTGTGATTCCACTTTCAAGGAATTATGAGCCTGTACTCCAAGGTCTCTTTGTTCAGCAACACTCCTCAGGACTTTACCACTAAGTGTAAAAGTCCTGCCCTGATTTGCCTTTCCAAGATACTCACTACAGTATTCCAAATTTCTGACTTGCTTTCGTAGCCACTGTGTTTATATGGTGAGTCCAGTTCAGTTTATGGTCAATGGTGGAGTGAGTGGATTTTCTGGAGGTGATGCTCATCAATAAGCTGTGTTGTCCTGACTGTTGTCCTGCTTCTTTGAATACAGACTGCTTCAGTATCTGAGAAGTCATGAATGGTGTTGAGCACGGTGCAATTATCGGTGTACATCCCCACTTTTGACCTAATGATGGAGGGAAGGTCATTGATGAAGCAGCTGAATACGGTTGGGCCTAAGGCATGGACAGCATGGTGGCTCAGTGGTTAGCACTGCTGCCTCACAGTGCCAGGGACCCAGGTTCAATTCCACCCTTGGGCAACTGTCTGTGTGGAGTTTGCAGATTCTCCCTGTGTCTGTGTGGGTTTCCTCCCATAGTCCAAAGATGTGTAGGCTAGGTGGATTGGTCATACTAAATTGCCTGTAGTGTTCAGGGATGTGTAGATTAGGTGGGTTATAGGGGAATGGGTCTGGGTGGGATGCTCTGAGCGTTGGTGTGGACTTATTGGGCTGAAGGGCCTGTTTCCACACTGTAGGGATTCAATTCTACACTAGCCTGAAGAGTTCCTGTAGATATGTCCCAGAGCTAAAATGCCTGATCTCCAACAGCCACAATCATCTTTCTAAGTGTGAGTTATAACCCCAACCACCAGAGAGTTTGCCCATTGATTCCAGTTTTGCTAGGGCTCCTTGAAACCACACTCAGTCGAATGCAGCCTTGATGTTAAGGGATGTCACTCTCACCTCACCTCTGGAATTCAACTGTTTTGTCCATATTTGAACCAAGGCTGTGATGAAGTCAGGAGCTGAGTGGTCCTGGCGGAACCCAAACTGGGCGTCACTGAGCAGGTTATTGCTGAGCAGAGATAGTAGGAACTGCTGATGCTGGAGTCTGAGATAACAAGATGTGGAGTTGGAGGAAAACAGCAGGCCAGGCAGCATCAGAGGAGTAGGAAAGCTGACATTTCGGGTCTGGGCCCTTCTTCAGAAAATTTTCTGAAGAAGGGCCCAGACC
>JAHRHZ010000208.1:613217-638914 GCA_024137785.1 Ginglymostoma cirratum | reverse complement strand
GTCTAGGCCCGAAACATCAAGCTTTCCTGCTCCTATGATACTGCTTGGCCTGCTGTGTTCATCCAGCTCCACACCTTGTTATCTTGGATTCTCCAGCATCTGCAGTACCTATTATCTCTCCCTGTAACTCAGTCCTTTGAGTGCTGGCAACATCCTTGTAAATCTCCTCTGCACTCTTTCCAGCTAAATAACATCCTTCCTATAGCAAGGTGGCCAAAACAGAACACAATACTCCAAGCGTGGCCTCACCAATGTCCTGTACAACAGCAACATAACTTGCCAACTTCTGTACTCAGTGCCCTGACTGTTGAAGGCCAGTGTGCCAAAAGCCTCTGGCCCGAGTAGATTGGGCAAGAAGGCTAAAAGGTAAGGCAGCAGATGAGCAAAGCAGTTATTTAAGGAGCCACTCAATTCCTCACAACTAAAATAAATCCCAGTGAGGAAAAAAGATGGTGAGGGGGGTAAAAATCATCTATGGCTAAACAAGGAGGTCAAGGACAATATAAAGTCAAAAACTAAGGTCTACCATATTGCAAAGGCCAATGGCAGGCAGGAGGATTGGGAAACATTCAAACATAAACAAAAGGATACTAAAAAATTAATAAAAAGAGCTAAGGTAAATTATGAAAGAAAACTAGCACAAAATATCAAAAAGGATAGCAAAAGCTTCTATAGGTATATAAAAGGGAAGAGAGTCGCTAAGGTGAATGTTGGTCCCTTGGAAGATGAAACCGGAAAGTTAATAGTGGGGAACACTGAAACGACAGAGATGCTAAATCAATATTTTGCCTCAGTTTTCACTGTGGAGGACAATAGCACCATTCCTATTGGAACGGTCAAGTCAGAGGCAATAGAAAGTGTAAAACGTAAAACAATCTACATCGATGGGGAAAAGGTACTCAGCAAACTATTAGGTTTGAGGGCAGACAGGTGCCCCGGGCCTGATGGCCGACATCCTACGGTATTAGAGGAAGTGGTGGCAGAGATAGTGGACCATTGGTTACAATATTCCAAAATTCCCTGGACATGGGAAAGGTTCCAGTGGATTGGAAAAATGCTAATGTAACGCCCTTATGCAAAAATGGAGGGGAGGCAATATGTGGGAAATTATAGACCAGTTAGTTTAACATCTGTTGTTGGCAAAGTGTTAGAATCAAATTTTAAGGAAGCACTATCAGGACATTTGGAAAGTCAAAACACTATCCATCAGAGTGAGCATTGTTTTATGAAGGGCAAATCACGTTTGACCAATTTGCTGGAGTTCTTCAAAGATGTAACAAGCAAAGTCGATAATGGAGATCCTGTAGACGTAATATATCTGGGCTTCCAGAAGGCTTTTGACAAGGTATCACACAAAAGGTTAATTCACAAAGTTGGGTCATAGGGGATTAGGGATAATTCATTAGCTTGGATTGGTGACTGGTTGATGGACAGAAGACAGAGAGTCGGGATAAATGGTTTTTTTTTCTGGATGACTAGCAGTAACTAGTGGGGTGCCACAGGGTTCAGTCCTTGGACCCCAGCTATTTACAATCTACATTAATGACTTGGATACATGGATCGAAGGCTCTTTAGCCAAGTTTGCTGGCAACACAAAGATTGGCGGGACCGTAAATAGCAAAGAGGAAATAAGAACTTTACGAATGGATATAGGTAAGTTAGGAGAGTGGGCCAAAATGTGACAGATGGAGTTTAGTATGGATAAATGTGAGATCATGTATTTTAGTTGGAAAAATGGGAAGGGAACCTATTTATCTAAATGGGGAGAGGCTTCAGGGTGCTCCAGTGCAGAGGCATCTGGGTGTCCTTGTTCATGAGTCACAGAAAACTAGCAGGCAGGTACAGAAGATATTAAAGAAAATTGTAGTATTGTTGCAACTATACAAGGCATTGGTGAGACCGCACCTGGAGTAATGTGTACAGTTTTGGTCCCCTTATTTGAGGAAAGAATAGTAGCAGTGGAGGAAGTTCAGGGGAGATTCACTAGATTGATCCCAGAGATGAGGGGTTTATCATATGAAGAGAGATTGAACAGTTTAGGCCTATACTCTCTAGAATTTAGAAGAATGAAGGGAGATAAAATTGAGGTATTCAAGATGATAAAAGGTTTAGATAAAATAGACGTGGAGCGAATGCTCCCTCTTGTGGGGCATTCTAGGACGAGGGGTCATGGGGGTAGTAAATTTAAAACAGAGTTGAGGAGAAACTCTTTCTCCCAAAGGGTTGTGAATCCATGGAATTTGCTATCCCAAAGTGCGGTGGGTATTGGGACAGTGAGTAAATTTAAGGAGGAGTTAGACAGATTTTTAATTGGTAATGGGTTGAAGGGTTATGGGGAGAAGGCAGGAAAATGGGGGTGAGGACCATACAAGCCTTTATTGATTGGCACAGCAGACTTTGATGGACCAATTGGCCAAATTCTGCCCCTTTGTTTCATGAATTTATGAACTTCTTCACTGCCCATCTACCTGTGACTCCACTTTCAGAGAAGCGTGCTCCTGAACTCCAAAGTCCTTCTGTTGTACTATATTCCTTAAGGCCCTACTATTCACCATGAAACTCCTACCTTGATTTGACTTTCCAAAAAGGCAACACCTCACACTTTTCTATATTAAACTCCATTTGCTATTTCTCAGCCCACTTCCCCAGCTGATCAAGATCCTGTTGCAATTTCTGATAACCTTCTTCACTGTCCATAATACCACCCATTTTAGTGTCATCCGTAAACTTACTAATTATGCCTCGTACATTCTCATCCAAATCATTGATATAGATAACAAACAGCAATGGGCCCAACACTGACCCCTGAGACACACCACTAGCCACAGGTCTCCATTCCGACAAGCATCCTTCCACTGTTACTCTTTGCTTTTTACCATCAAGCCAATTGCGTATCCAATTTGCCAGCTTCCCCTAGATTCCATGCAATCTAACCATCCAGTACAGCCTACCATGTGGAACCTCATCAGAGGCCTTAGTGAAATCCATGTAGACTACATCTACTGCCCTGCCCTCATCAACCTTCCTGGTTATTTCATCAAAGAACTGAAACAAATTTGTGAGGCATGATCTCCCACACTCAAAGCCATGCTGACTACTCATAATCAAACCCCATCTTTCCAAATACATGTACATCATATCCCTCAAAATCTTCTCAAGTAACTTACCTACCACAGATGTTAGATTTACTGGTCTATAATTCCCAGATATTTCTCTGCAGCCCTTCTTGAGTAACGGCACAACATTTGCTACCATCCAGTCTTCTGGGACCTCACCCGTAGCTAATGATGATGCAAATATATCATCCAGGGCCCCCGCAATTTGTTTTCTAGCTTCCGGCCGAGATCTTGGATATATCTGGTCAGGACCAGGAGATTTATCCCCCTTCATACGTTCTAATAGCTCCAAGACCTCCTCTACTTTGATATGGATTGTCCCCAAGATATCACCACTAACTTCCCCAGGCTCCCAAGTCTTCATGTCTTTCTCCATGGTAAACACAGGAAAAATATTCATTGAGGACCTCACCCATCTTCTGCGATTCTGCATATACGTCTCCATTTTGGTCCTTGAGGGGTCCAATTCTCTCTCTAGTTATTCTTTTTCCTTCAATATACTTAAAGAATCTCTTTGGATTCACCCTAATCTTATCAGTCAAAACTATCTTGTGTCCCCTTTTCACCCTCCTGATTTCTTTCTTCGGTAAACTCCTGTATCCCCTATATACCTCCAGGGATTCCCTTGATCCCAGCTGCCTGTTCCTGAACCATGCTTCCTTTTGTTCTGGTCAAAGCCTCAATATCTCTTGTTATCCAGGTACCCTACTCAGGCCCTTTACCCTCACAGGAACATAGAACCTTGAACTCTAGCTATCACACTTTTAAAGGCCTCCCACTTGCCTGAGGTCCCTTTTAAAATTAATAGAACTATGGTCACTGGTCCCAAAGTGCTCCCCCACTGTCACTTCAATCACCTGTCCTGCCCTATTCCCCAAGAGTAGGTTGAGTTTTGCCCCTTCCCGAGTAGGACCCTCTATATACTGTTTGAGGAAGTTTTCCTGAACACATTTAACAAATTCCATTTCGTCTAAGCCCTTAACACTATGGCAGTCCCAGTCAATGTTAGGAAAATTAAAATCATCCACTATGACGACTCTATTTCTCCTGCAAGTCTCCGCAATCTCCTTGCATATTGTTCCTCTAATTCCCATTGACTATTTGGGGGCCTATAGTACAACCCAATAATGTCACCATCCCCTTCTTATTTCTTATCTCCACCCACAAAGCCTCACTGGATGATGCCTCAGTTGTTTCATCTCTGAATACTGCTGTGATATTCCCCTTAATCAAAAATACAACTCCCCCTCTCCTCTTACCTCCACCTCTGTCCCACCTAAAGCACCTGTATCCTGGCACATTAAGCTTCCAGTCCTGTCCCTCCTTAGCCATGTTTCTGTAATGACTATAATATCCCAGTCCCACGTACCTATCCACACCCTGAGTTCATCGGCCTTACCTGTCAGCCCTCTTGCATTGAAATAGATATAATTTAATCCAACAGGCATTCGTTGCTCCTTGTCCTATTCCAGCCTGACCTGTCTCTTCAACTTGCTATTTCTGATTACCATATCTCCTTCCAGCTTCACACTTGCCTGCCTGCTGTTGAGGATCCCAAACCCCTGCCAATCTAGTTTAAACCCTCCCTTGTAGCTCTCGCAAATCTGCCCGCCAGGATATTGGTCCCCTCCAGTTCAGATTCAACCTACCCCTCTTGAACAGGTCACTTCTGCCCCAGAAAATATCCCAATGATCCAGGAATCTGAATCCCTGTCCCCTGCACCAATTCTTTAGCTATGCATTCTTCTGCCATATCGTCTTGTTCTTTCCCACTCTAGCACGTGGCACTTACATCCCGGAAATTACCATGGTCGAGGTCCTGGATTTTAACTTTTCTCCTGGCTCTCTATAATCACTCTGCAGGACCTCATCCCTATTTCTACCCATGTCAGTTGTGCCAATGTGCACAATGAATTCTGGCTGCTCGCTCTTCCCCCTTGAGAACGTTTTGCAGCCACTCCAAGACATTCTGGGCCCTGGCACCCGGGAAGCAACACACCATCCTGGATTCCCGTCTGCAACCACAGAATCTTCTGTCTGTCCCCCTAACTATCGAGTCTCCTATCACTAAGGTCCTGTTTACCTTTACCCTTTCCCGCTGTGCCCCTGAGCCGGTCATAGTGTCATTGACCTGGCTACTGCTGCTTTCCCTTGAATGGTCAATCCCCCAACAGTATCCAAAACAGTATACTTGTTTTCAAGGGGAATGGCCACAAGGGACTCCTGCACTTTTTGCCTACTCCCTTTGCCTTTCCTGGTGGTCACCCAGCTACTCTCTCCTGCACCTTAGGCGTGACCACCTCACTAAAACTCTTATCTATGATGGGCTGAGCATCTCAGATGATCCTGAGTGCATCCTGGTCCAGCTCCAGCTCACTAACACAGTCTGCCAGGACCTATAGTTGGGTGCACTTCCCACAGGTATAGTCATCAGGGACGATGGAAGTTTCCCTGAGCTCCCACATCCTGCAGGAGAAACATGCCACTGCCCTAACTACCATCTCAAATGCTCTAAGACTAAGGAGGGAAATTAAAAGGACTTTACCTGAGCTGACCTGTACTTTTTGTGTACATTTGTGGGCACCACATTACAGGAAAGATGTGGATGCATTGGAGTGAGTGCAGAGAATGAGGATAGATTGGAGAAGTTGGGACTGTTCTTCTTGGAGAGAAGAAGGTCCGACAGAGGTTTTCAAAATTTTATAGATTTCTATGAGATTCCCCTTCATTCTTCTAAACTTCAGTGAATAGATCAAAACTGTACACAATTCATTTTTCAATTAAACATGTATGTTTAGTAAGGCTGTCTCTCATTCTTCTAAACTCCAAGAGTACAAATCCAACCTAGAAACATAGAGAATAAGTGCAGCAGTAGTCCATACGGCCCTTCAAGCCTATACCACCATTCAATGTGATCATGGCTGATCATGCAATGTCAGTATCCCATTCCCACCCTCTCTCCATACCCCTTGATCCCTTCAGCCACAAGCGCCATGTCTAGCTCCCTCTTGAATATATCTAATGAATTGGCCCCTACAGTTTGCTGTGGGAAAGAATCCCACAGATTCACAACTCTGAGTGAACAAATTCTCAATGCTTACCCCTTATTCTTAGACTATGACCCCAAGTTCTGGATTTCCCCAACAATGGGAACATTCTTCCCACATCTAGCCTGTCTGGTCCCATCAGGATTTTATATGTTTCTAAGAGTTACCCCCCCTCATTCTTCTAAATCCCAGCAAACACAAGCCCAGTCAATCCAGACTCTCCTCATATGACAGTCCTGCCATCCGGGAATCAGTCTGATGAAATTTTGCTGGACTCCCTCAGACTAAGAGACCAAAACTGCATGCAATACTCAAGGTGGTGGCCTCACCAAGGCCCTGTATAACTGCAGCAAGATATCCATACACCGATACTCAAATCCTCTCGCTATGAAGGCCAGCATGCTATTAGCTTTCCTTACCGCCTGCTGCATCTGCATGTCAACCTTCAGTGACTGTCCAACCATGACACCCAGGTCTTGTTGCACCTCGCCTTTTCCTAAACTGCCACCATTCAGGTAATAATCTGCCTTCCTGTTTCTGCAACCAAAGTTAATAACCTCTCATTTATCCACAATACATTGCATTTGCCAAGTATTTACCGACTCGGCCAGTGTGTCCAAGTCACCCTGCAGCCTCTTAGCATCCACCTCACAGCACACGCTGCCACCCAGCTTAGTGCCATCTGCAAATTTGGAGATATGGCATTCGATTCCTTTGTACAAATTGTTAATGTATATTGTGAACAGCTAAGGTCCCAGCACTGAACGCTGCGGCACCCCACTCATCGCTGCCTGCTACTCTGAAAAGGACCTGTTTATATCTGCTTCCTATCTGCCAACCAGTTCTCTATCCATGTCAATACATTACCTCTGATACCATTGAGTTTTAATTTTGCTTACCAATCTCTGGTGCAGCCTTGTTAAAAACCTTTTGAAAGTCCAGGTACTCAACATCTACTGATTCACCCTTGTCCACTATACTGGTCACATCCTCATAAAATTCCAGAAGATTTGTCAAGCGTGATTTCCTCTTAGTGAATCCATGCTGACTAGGACCGATTCTGTCACTGCTTTCCAAATGCTAAGTTATTACGTCCTTGATGATTGACTCCAGCATTTTCCCCACCACAGATGTCAGGCTGACCGCCCTATAATTCCCCATTTTTTCTCTTCCTTCTTTTTTAAAGAGTGGCATTACATTAGCTATCCTCCAGTCCATTTGAACTCTTCCAGAGTCTGCAGAATGCTGGAAAGTGATCACTAATGTATCCATTATTTCTAGGGCTACTTCCTTAAGTTCTCTGGGATGCAGAGAATTAGGCCATGGGGACTTATTGGGTTTTAATCTTATCAATTTCCCCAATACTATTTACTGACTAATAAAGATTGCTTTCGGTTCCTCCTCCATGCTTGACCCTCTATCCCCTAGCATTTCCTAAAGATTACTTGTGTCCTCCATAGTGAAGACAGATCCAAAGTTTTTGTTCAACTGATCTGCCATTACTTTGTTGTCCATTATGAATTCACCTAATTCTGACTGCACAGACCTACATTTGTCTTCACCAGTCTTTTTCTCCTCACATATCTACTGAACCTCTCCTCATAAAATAGCCCCTTCATACCTGGGATGAACTTGATGAATTTTCTCTGGACTACCACCAGTGACAGTGCCTGTCCAATTGGAGATTAATTCTGTCCCTCAGAATTTTTTCTAATAGCTTCCCAATCACTGAGGTTAGACTAATTGCCCATTTCTCAAGAAGGGTCACGACCTGAAACATCAGCTTTCCTGCTCCTGTGATGCTGCCTGGCCTGCTGTGTTCATCCAGCTCCACACTGTGTTCTCTCGGACTCCAGCATCTGCAGTTCTTGCTATCTCTTGGCCTATAGTTTACTGGTTTGTCCCTAAATCCTTATTGAATAACAATACCACATTAGCTGTCCTTCAATTTTCTGGCACTCCTCTTCTGGCCAGACAGTTATATATGTTTTAAATCATTTAGTTTATAGTTTAGATTTTGGATCTACTGGGATGTGTGTTTTGATCTGTGGGTACAAAAGGGTTTAAGAACTAACTTGTCAAGTTTTCTGGAGCTTTGTTTATAAAAAGCAGCACAAGTCAGATATTTCGTGGAATGTTGATGGGAATTTGTTTGCATTGAGAGTTTTTTCCAAGCACACAGAACATCAAAGACTGTTTCCAGTTAGAAGGATCAGGATTTGCTATTTGCCAAGTGGAAAAACCCATAGCTTGGAGATCCTTTAGGTTTCAGTTTGCAGAAGTCTGCTTCAAACTGGATATGTAATCTGTTTTTTTCCCCTGAAGAAAGAAGGTAATTTAGAACAGTTAAGAAAAAGTTGGAAGTTCCTGAAGAGGTTATTTGAAGCTGAGGAAATCTAAGCTCGGTTATGAGACTAATCAAGATGATGATACCAAACTCTCAAGACTGACAATTGAAAGGAACAGTTAAGTCAAACCTATGGATGTGATGGAGAAGGGTGTATTCTCTGATTATTGAGTACTATAAAGGGAAGTTGTTGGGAGTAGCTGGGATATTGTATTTTTGATTGAAGTCTTTAAAATTGTGTTTTTTAAATTCATTCATGGATGTAGGTATTTCTGGTTAGGCCGGAATTTATTGCACATCCCTCATGTGCAGGAGGCAGTTAACAGCTAACACACATTGTTGTGGGTCTGGAGTCGCATATAGTACAAACCAGGTAAGGATGGCCGATTTCCTTCCCTAAAGGGTATTAGTGAACCAGGTGGATTCTGACAACAATAAACATTAATTACTTGGTTGCCATTATTCTCGCTTTTTATTCCTGCCTTTTATTGGATTCACATTTCACCACCTGCCATGGTGGGATTAAAACCCATGTCCCCAGAACACGAGCCTGGGGTTTGGATTACAGAGGGGCAATGGCCTCCTCTGCATTATCTGATTCAGTTAGAGAGAAAAAGGATGATTGAGAAAGAGGAATTAAAAAATAAAAAAAAACAGAAAAATCCTTAATGCAATAACCACACAACCTGCTGACTAAGCTTTGTGGTAAAACACTTCCTCCAGTAAAATTCTAATGTAGAAGCAGAACAGAGAGCTTTGCATATTTGATTAAATATACATGATGGAACTAATTGATGCTCAGGTGCATCTCAGGCCTGCATGGAGTATGCTGATCAGATCCAAAGATTTACCAACAGTCTCAAATCCCTGAGAATGAAAGATCAGCGGAAATCAACTGGAAACTGCTCCTGGTCATCTTCCCCTTAGAAAGATCAAGTAGGGTCAAATTGTGAAGCCGCTCCCCTACCCCAATGATAGACAGGTGAAAGTACTACAGGATTACTTAGATAAATGGCACAGAAAGAGGGAATACAGACTAAGCAGTCCACGTTTATGTTCCACTTTAGCCTCTTTGTATGTTGCCTCTAAATCTATCATTGTAACCCTGTATTCCTTTCTCCTTCATTGTCTAGTTTCCCCTTAAATACACTGACACTCATTCCCTCACCCTTTGTGCCACAAACTTCCACATTCTCACTGCTCTCTGGCCTAGGGCACTTCTCCTGAATAGATTTCTTGATGACTATCTTACACTGATGGCCTCTTGTTCTGCATTGCAGTGAATCTGGAATCATATCTAGGCCAGAATGGGTAAGGATTACAGCTGTCATTAGTGACCAGATGGGTTTTTAATAATTGACAGTTGATACATGGTCATTATTGGACTTTTAACTCCAGATTTTGCAATGGTTGGATGTGAACCCAGGTCCACAGTGAAACAGCTCCAAAGAGACCGGTATCCCATCACCAAGTCACCCTTTCTGGATACGTGGAGAGTCCTTGTCACTGATCCAGCTCCCGCAGAAACAGCTCTCAGTGTGAACAGAACCTCTGACACTCCTGTTCATATCTGTCAGCCAGGGCTCCCTTGTTGGACCAGTTTAACAGCCCCAATCAGGGAACTCATATTCTATGAGTCCACCTGGCTGACCTTGTTACAATCACTATATCTCTCCCCCTGTAGGTTTGGGGCATAGGCCTGTTCTTTTTCTTGTAGCCTCTCCTGGGGTGTTTTTGCATTGGGTCCGGTTCCTCCAACTTAGCCTCAGATACAGGTGATGTGTACCAAACCGTAGCCCAGCTTCTTGTGCCTGGAGTGTCTCGAAAGAATTACATCTTCTTCTTCAGGTGGTAAAGGCATTGAGGCTGCGACATCCGCTGTGTCCACCTCAGACTTCGAGGTTTCTTCATTGCTAGATGGAGGTGTTCCGACATCCCCCACGGGCTCCAATAGCTTTTCTGGCTGTTCTGAGGGGCTAGGTATGTTTTGCTCCTGCCCTATTTGTAAGCTTGCTGTTTTCATGCGGTCTACATGTTTGTTCAGGACTGCCTCACCTAGCCAAACTTTGTACGTCATGGGACCTGACCTCGCTTTGACCAAGCCTCTTACCCATGCAGGGCCATTTCATGGTTTTGGAACCAAACGTTGTTCTTTAAAGTAAATGTCTTTCTCGTTTAGAGGAGTCTTGTGTCTGGCAGTGGCATTCCTGATGCCATTTCACCCTCTCCTGCAAATCCAGGAAGATCAGGTTTAAGGTGAGTCAGTGTGGAGTTTTCTCCCCCCTAGCAAATCTGCTGGAGCTATCCCTGCAGTTGCATGGGGGGGTGGTCCTATAATCACATAGGAACTGGGACAGTCTGGTATCGAGTGAAGCTGTAGGCTGTTTGGACTGCTCTTTCTGCTAGACCATTGGACGATAGATGGTACGGAGCTGTCCTTATATGCCGAATGCTATTCGACTTTAGGAAATACTCAAATTCCCTGCTGGTAAGTGATGGCCTTTTGTCTGTTACTAACACTTCCAAGAGCCTGGGTATTGTAAAAGATGCTTGCAGATTTTTTTAATCATCATCCCCGTGTTTGATAAATAAACTCTATGCACACCCAGCCATTTTGAGTGGGTGTCCACAATGACTAAAAATATACAGCCCAGGAAAGGACTGACGTAGTCAGTGTGTAACCACATCCAGAGTTTACTCAGCCATTCCCACAAATGTGGGAGAGCTATGGCACTAACTTTTGTCCTTGTTGTCACTCTGGGCACTGCCCCACCAACGCGGCTATGTCGGCATCAAATTCTGTCCAGGAGTCATAACTTCTCGCCAACATCTTCATTTTGGAGACCCCTGGATGACCCTCGTGGAGTTCAGCCAGTATTTGGCAATGACCTTTACCTAAAACAATCACTCTTGCCCTCCATTATAATATACTGCTCTCTATGGTGATCTGGTCTCTCTGGATCCAGAAAGGTTTCAGTTCTGTTTGTGAAAGCCCTTTAGTTTCCCTCATCACCACCAGCTGTTTTAGTTTTGCCAGGACCAGATCTTTTTGCACCCATAGTCTGATATTATCAGTGGTTGCTGTGGTTGGTTCACTCGCCGAGTTCTCCACCAAGAAGGCCATCAACAAACACACAGAATTAGACCCAACGTAACCAATTCCAAAGGATCCCAGAGTTTAAATAACAGGCGGGAAAACACAACAGCGCTTCATCGGAGGCTGCGCTGATGATGTTACCCAGCAGGGTAATGAAACATGCGCGAACTAACAAACCAGCTCGGCGAGCCAACCAACCACAGCATCCACAACCCGAGCTACAAATCTACTCAAGAACAGTGATATTGGAAGGGTCTTCAGTGTTTTAAAACCAGAGTGGACTCTTCGAGTTCAACACCACCAATGGTGTATCTGTTAGTGGGAGGCGGCTCAAGGCACCTGCATTTGCTACATGGTCTCTGGCTGATGTTCCAATTTGTAATTGTACGCTCTTACCCACTTAGAATGAGAGCCCACCACTGAATTTGGTCTGAGGCTATGGTGGCATGGCCTTGTCCTCTTTGAGTTTGTGGTCTGTTATTTACATGTGCAAGGTATTGCTGAAACCATCTCACACCAAGTTCTCTTAGTGTGCCTAATTGGTCTTCCCTGTTATTAGCACATCATCCAGATAAATGATGACCTACAGTAGACTTTGTAAGATATTCTCCACTGTCCACTGCAAAATGGCACAGGCTGATGGTACCCCAAATGGCAGTCTCGTATATTGGTACAAACTCTTATGAATATTAATTGCAGCACACTTCTGGGAATCCTCATCTAACCGCAATTGCAAGTTTGAATGGCTCATGTCCAACTTCGTGAAGCACCACCCTTTGGTCCAATTTTGTCCATGCCGGCCAGGTATCCTAAACTAATCTAGTCCTATTTGCCAGCATTTGGCCCATATCCCTCTAAACCCTTTCTATTCATGTACCCATCCAGATGCATTTTAAATGTTGTAATTGTACCAGCCTCCACTACTTCTTCTGGCAGCTCATTCCATACACACACCGTCCTCTCTGTGAAAAAGTTGCCTCTTAGGTCCCTTTTAAATCTTTCTCCTCTCACCTTAAACCTGTGCCACCAAGTTTTGGACTCCCTACCCTGGGGAAAAGACTTTGACAATCCACCCTATTCATGCCCCTAATGATTTTATGAACTATTTAAGGTCACCCCTCAGCTTCCAATGCTTCAGGGAAAATAGCCCCAGCCTATTCAGCCTCTCTCTACAGCTCAAACCCTCCAACCCTGGCAACATCCTTGTAAATCTTTTCTGAACCCTTTCAAGTTTCATTTGGGGCATTTACCTGAGGTGAGGGATCTATTTGGGGCATTTACCTGGGGTGGGGGTATATTTGGGCTATTTACATGGGGTGGCGGTATATTTGGGATATTTACCCATGATGGGGTATATTTTGTGGTAAAAGCTACCACAGTCACAAAGGACTATAGGACTGCTTTTTCATTAGAGAGAGATGACTGATGGTGGTTTAACCTGAGGGTAACCACACCTCAGTTGAGAGGAGAGGTTTAGAAGGAGAGGTCGTCATGGTAACCTCAGCCAGTGTAGAATTGGGCACATGGCTGTTGCCAACATTACATCATGAACCCCAGTGCGGGCTCTTTCTTCTGGTTAATAATGACAGGTCAAAGTCATTGTCTTCAGTCCTACAACAAATCCATTCCTTAATTACATAGAACATAGAGCATAGAACATTACTGCGCCATACAAGCCCTTCGGCCCTCGATGTTGCGCCGACCTGTGAAACCAATCTGAAGCCCACACTAACCCACACTATTCCATTATCATCCATATGTTTATCCAATGACCTACTAAATGCCCTTAAAGTTGGCGAGTCTACTACTGACCAACTCTATCCCTCTCCTTAGCACCTGCCTGAGGCTAATACCTTGCACAATTGTGGGGTATTTACTCGGGTGTGGGGTATTTATCGAAATGTGGAGCTTTTACCTGGATGGGAGTATTTACCCAGGCATTTACGAGGGCGTGGGGTACTTACCTAGGGTGAGGGTATTTACTTGCAATGTAGGGTATTTAGGAGAGGTGAGGGATATTTCCCCAGGTGCGGTGTATTAATCAGGTGGGCAAAATTACTTGTGATGGGGAAATTTACCTGGGATTGTGGTATTCACAGTGGTTGGGGTATTTACCTGGGCATGGGGTATTTACCCACAGTATGGGGTAATTACCTGGGGTAGGAGACTATTTACTCAATTGGGATAATTACCCAAGTATGGGACATGTACCCAGATATGGGTTATTTGTCTGGGTATGAGGGATTTACCCAGGATTGGTATTTACCAAATGGTATGGGGTATTTATTCAGATATGAGTTACTTACCCAGGTATGGGGTATTTACCCGAGTACAGACTATTTACCTGAGGAGCAGTTTTACCTAGGTGTGGGGTATTTACCCAGGTAGGAGGTATTTACTTGGGTACGGTGCATTTACCTAGATGTGGAGTATCTACCCAGGTACAGAGTACTTACCTGGGTGTGGGATATTTACCTGGGTATGGGGCATTAATTTAGATGTGGGTCAGTTACCTGGGTATGGGTTATTTATATGGGTGTGGGGTATTTACCCAGGAATTGGGTATTTACCCCAGGTGTAAAGTATTTATTTAGATATGGGGTCTTTACCCAGATGTGGGTTAGTTACTCAGATATGGGGAATTTACACAGGTGTCGTGTAGTTAGCTAGGTGTGGGGTAGTTACTCAGATATGTGGTACATACCTGGTATGGAATATTTACCCAGGAATGGGGTATTTCCTTGGGTGTGGGGTATTTACCGGGTATGGGATATTTAGCTGGGTATGGGGTATTTACCTGAGTATGGGATATTTACTCATGTATGGGCTATTTACCCAGGTTGGGCGTATTTACCCAAGTATGGGATATATACTCACATATGACATATTTACCCAGGTAGGGTGTATTTACCCGAGTATGCAGTATTTACCAAGGTATGGGGTATTTACCCAAGTATGGGATATTTACCCATGTTTGGGGTATTTACCTGCATATGGGGTATTTACCTGGGTGAGGGGGCTATTTACCCAGATAAGAGGGATATTTAACCTGGTAGGTTTTTTACCCAGATAAGGGGGTATTTACCTGGATAAGGAGGTATTTACCCAGGTGGGAGGGGTATTTACCCAGGTAGTGGGTTGTTGTGCAGATAAGGGGGCATTTACCTGGATATGGGGGTATTTACCTGGATATGGGAGGTATTTACCCGGGTGGAGGGTATTTAACCAGGTAGTGGGTTTTTATGTGGATAAGGGGGTATTTACCAGATAAGGGAGGTATTTACCCAGGTAGGGAGTATTTACCTGGGTGGGGGTATTCACCCAGATAAGGGGAGGTATTTACCCAGGTAGGGGTATTTACCTGGATAAGGATGTATTTACCCAGGTAAGGGGTATTTACTCAGGGGTATTTACCCAGGTAAGTGGGTATTTACCCAGATAAGGAGTATTTACCTGGTTAGGGGTATTTACCCAGGGTTATTTACCCAGATAAGGGGGTATTTACCCAGATAAGGGGATATTTACCTGTGTAGGAATATTTACCCGGATAAGGGGTTATTTACCCGGGTGGGGTATTTACCCGGATAAGGGGGTTTTACCCGGATAAGGAGTTATTTACCCGGATAGGGGTATTTACCTGAATAAGGGGGTATTTACCCAGGTAGGGGTATTTACCCAGACAAGGGGGTATTTCCCTGGATAAGGGGGTATTTACGTGGATAAGGGGGTATTTACCCGAGTAGGGGTATTCACCCGGATAAGGGGGTAGTTACCCGAATTGGGGTATTTACCTGGATAAGGGGGGTTTTACCTGAGTTGGGGTATTTACCCGGATAAGGGGGTATTTACCCGGATATGGGGGTATTTACCCGGGTGGGGTATTTACCCAAGTAAGGGGGTATTTACCCGAGTGGGGTATTTACCCAGGTAAGGGGGTATTTACCCGGGTAAGGGGGTATTTACCCGGGTGGGGTATTTACCCAGGTAAGGGGGTATTTACCCGGATAAGGGGGTATTTACCCAGGTGGGGTATTTACCTGGATAAGGGGTATTTACCCGGATAAGGGGGTATTTACCCGGGTGGGGTATTTACCCAGATAAGGGGGTATTTACCCAGATAAGGGGGTATTTACCTGGATAAGGGGTATTTACCCGGATAAGGGGGTATTTACCCAGGTAAGGGGGTATTTACCCGGGTGGGGTATTTACCCGGGTAAGGGGGTATTTACCCGGGTGGGGTATTTACCCGGGTGGGGTATTTACCCGGGTGGGGTATTTACCCAGGTAAGGGGGTATTTACTCGGGTGGGGTATTTACCCGGATAAGGGGGTATTTACCCAGGTAAGGGGGTACTTACCCGGGTGGGGTATTTACCCAGGTAAGGGGGTATTTACCCGGGTGGGGTATTTACCCGGGTGGGGTATTTACCCGGATAAGGGGGTACTTACCCGGGTGGGGTATTTACCCGGGTGGGGTATTTACCCAGATAAGGAGGTATTTACCCGGGTAAGGGGGTATTTACCCGGGTGGGGTATTTACCCAGGTAAGGGGGTATTTACCCGGGTGGGGTATTTACCCGGGTGGGGTATTTACCCGGGTAAGGGGGTATTTACCCGGCGGGGGGGGCAGGAACGGGTTAAATTTTGGGCGGGCTGCTTTGTACCTGGGTGACGTCAGGGCCGCTACTTCCTGAAAAAGCGGCGGAGCCGGAGCCGGAGCCGGAGCGAGAGAGTGTCCCGTTTGTAACCGGCCTGAGCCCGGCCCTTAAGAGCCGGACTCGCCCGCCTTCGGGAATCGGGAATCGGGAGCCGGCCACTGCCACTGCCACCGCCACCGCCCCGACAGCGGACTCCGCGCCCAACGCCCGGAGGTGAGCTCCTTTCGACCGAGTCCGGCTCCCTCCCCACCCTCTGACCCAAACCCCGTCCCTGTCTGTGTCCCCCCCGCCCCCCGTCTCCTTCCTCACTCCCACACCCCACCCCCGTCTGCCACAAAACTTGAGGAAAACTCCGGCACCGTTTGCGACAGTATTTCTGTAACTCTCCCCTCGCACCAGCTCAGCATTCATTTTAAATCGAAACCACCTCCCGTCCAGTCGAGATGTGACTACATTTGATTTGCCAAACCCCTCATTACTTTAGAGTAGACTCAAGAAAATCTCCTTGGCCTTGACCAGGAAGAGTTCCTGCTGCTGTCCGACTTAGTCTCGCCTCCTAATTATAAGTCACCAGTTTGTAAAACCTACATAACTCTGCCACTGCCTTTTAATGTGCTTCCTGTAATGGGACTCTCAAAGCTGTTGGTAAAATAGTGTTGACTTTTTTTTTAATGATCTGCTATATTCTCGTTGTTTATAAATCTAAATTGTCATCAACCTTTTTTTTCATAACTCTATCCAAATTTATTTTCCGGGAGTTGTGTACATGACCCCATACTGCAGTGTCCTTCATCTACTCCTTATTCCTCTTTCTCCTCCAAAAAACATGTCTTTGCACTTTTGCATTAAATTACGTCTGTCAGGTCATTCTGTTGCACTATCTTCCCGTTTATTCATTTGTCTAACCACAGATAGAGAATTACTTATAGTAGCTTCACTTCCCTCTCCCACATCATTAACTCCAATGACCCCCCAAGGATTGATCATCAACACCTCCTATTTCAAAACCTCACACTGCCCCTCAGTGACATTGTCTGAATTCAGTCTTTTAATTTTAAGACATTAAATTCATGAGTTACGTATTTCTAAGCTAACACCAAGCTCTAACTCACCAGCACCCCTCTCAACTCCTCTCTTGTCTCCAAGTCAGCAAATGACTGCTATTGTTTATCTGAACCGGATGAGCAGAGAAATCTTCTAGTTAACTTTGAGAGGTAAGAAGTCATTGTCTTCAGTCCTGGCTACAAATCCATTCCTTAAATTATCGACTCTATCCCTCTCTTTAGCAACTGTCTGAGGCTAAACCTTGCACAACCTTGGTGTAATTTTTGACCCTGAGGTAATGTTCCAAACTTGGATAAACACACATCGTCACTAATACTTCCTATATTCACCAACATTGTCCCTTTCCTTACCTCGTCTGGTCTTGAAAACCTTTTTCTTTCCCTTTGTTATCTGTAAATACTTGATTTAGAATTTGTTCTGGTTGCTCTCTCTCATTCTCCATAAGATTGTTTAAAACTCTGATGCTGGTGTTTTAACTTGTATCAAGTCTTGTTCACCTCTTGTTCTTCTACTTGACATAAATTGGTTACTGTTCAAGCAATGTGTTCGTTTTAAAATTCCAAGTCATCTCCTTGCACCCCCATCCTGCCTCCGCAGCCTTCTTTATAATCCCTTCCAGTGCCATGTCCCTCCAAAATCTGTCTTGTTTAATCACTTTGCGTTGGTGGCCGTGCCTCTGACTGCATCGGCCCTAAGCTTTCAAATTCCATCCCTGAACTTTTCTGTCTCTAACGTGACTTGATCTGTTTAGCCCACAGGGTAGTGAGGGTCTGGATCTTGCTTTCCTGAATGAATGTTCAACACAGGAAAGCTCATTGCATTTACAGAGTACTTGAATATGCTGTGATCCCATATTGGCACAAGTCAAAAATTAGAAAATAGAATTAGGTTGGTTAGCTGATTCTTGGTAGTTTAGACAGGATGTTGCAATTTTCCCTGATTCATAGTGATTTGTTAAATTTCTTAAAGCCTACCTTTTTGACCAAACTTTTGATCAGCTTTCCAAGCATTACTTACATGGCTCTGGGTTAATTTTGTTTAATAACGCTCCTGCGGAATACTTTTTGGATAGTTTACTGCCTTCAGAGTTCTTTAAATACAAGTTGTTGATGTTTTTTTACTTATTCCTTTCACTCAGTTGTAATCCTGAAGCCCTTTATAGATTAGAAATCTGATTGAGTGAAGTCCCAGGAACGTTCTTTGGCCACTCCTCTGTTTCCAGTTCTTGCATTGTTCTGCAACTGGCTGCCCATTCTCATTAACACTTGACCTCACTCCTTTTTTGGTTTGCTTCCTAATCTCTCTTGAAAATCAACAATTATTAGATTCCAAAATCAACATGCCTCAGATGCTGAAAAGCAGCAAATGCTGGAGGAAGATCTCAGAAGGTCTGGCTGCATATGTGAAGTGAGGAACAGAATTGACGTTATAGGTCAATGACCTCTAGTCCTGTTCACATCTGTTGCAGTGACTTTCCATAGCTCCAGATGACTATATCTTGACAGGATGGAACCTGAGATGATATTTAGAGTCTAGAACCAGGGGACACCATTTATCATGGAATCCCTACAGTGTGGAAACAGGCCCTTCGGCCCAACATGTCTACACCGACCCTCAGAGCATCACACCCAGACCCATCCACCTATAGCCTACCTAATCTACACATCCCTGAACACTATGGGCAATTTACCATGGCAAATCCGCCTAGCCTGCACGTCTTTGGACTGTGGGAGGAAACCAGAGCACCCGGAGGAAACCCGGGCAGACATGAGGAGAATGTGCAAACTCCACACAGACAGTCGCCTGACGGTGGAATTGAACCCGGGTCCCTGGTGCTGTGAGGCAGCCGTGCTAACCACTGAACCATCGTGCTGCCCCTTCTTTAGAAGTGAGGAGTCCCACATTTTAAGATGAGGAGGAATTTTTTTCTTTGAGAGGGTCCTTAGACTGTGAGATTCTGTTCCCCAGTGAGTTCCCCACTGGAGACTGGCCATTGTACATCTCACAGTGGAATACGGTTAAAATTTGTATCTACAATTGACTCAAAGGGCAGGAGAACAAGCAGCAAAGTGAATGTGAAGGCACAATCAGACCATCATTAATTTTGCTGAATGTTGGTGGAGGCCGGAGGGGCTGAATGGCCTTCTCCAGCAACTTATCGTTCTGACATACTTTGTTACTGAAATCTGACTACAGTTAATTAAATTGTTTTGTTTCAGAATTAAATTCTCTACACTGACATATCTTGTTGCTTCTTCCTGGGATTTTGATCTGTCCTGAGCTGTTTATCCTTTAATCTGAGAATATATTCTCCATAATTCATTCTAAAATTTTCTATTCCATCATTTTGATTAATACTAACCATCTTCCTTGTCTTGATCCAAGATTTAACCCGTGATATTCAGTTTCAATCCTTTTCTAACTCCTTTTCATGTTCTTCACAACTTTGTTGGAGTCTTTAGGTTTCATAGTCACTTCAGCCAGAGACTACAATGAAGCCAATGATTCTAGGCTGTCTTCTGTAGGCCAATCCAATGTACTTGTTTCCTTGCTCGCTTCCAGTAGTCTGTGGAGTGTGCATCCAGTTTCCTTTTGTAATCATTGATCTTTCTGCTTCCGTTCCTGGACAGTGTGTCCCAGATTATTACCACTTGGTGTGTACAAAAGTTCCTCCTTTTATTCCCCCTGACCCTACATCTCTCGCTTAAAAATATCTTTTTTTCAAATCATTTACATGATGTGGGCATCACAGTCTGGACCAGCATTTATTGCCTGTCCTTAGCCCCTTTAGAAGGTGGGGGTGAGCTGACTTCTTGAACCGCTGCAGTCCACCTGCTGGGGTTTGACTCTCAATGCCATTACGGAGGGAATTCCAGGATTTTGACCCAGTGACAGTGAAGGAATGGTGATATATTTCCAAGTCAGGGTGGTGACTGGCTTGGAGGGGAACTTGCAGGTGGTGGTGTTCCCATATATCTGCTGCCTTTGTCCTTCTAGACGGAAGTGGTTGTGTGTTTGGAAGGTCTTGTCTAAGGAGTTTTGGTGAATTTCTGCAGTGCATCTTGTAGACAGTACACACTGCTGCGACTGAGTGTTGGTGGTAGAGGGAGTGGATATTTGTGGATGTGGTGCCAATCAAGCGGCTGCTTTGTCATGGATGGTGTCAAGCTTCCTGAGTCTTGCTGGGGCTGCACTCATCCAGGCAAGTGGGGAGTATTCCGTCACACTCCTGACTTGTGCTTTGTAGATGGTGAACAAGGTTCGGGGAGTCAGGAAGTGAGTTTCTTGCTGAAGCATTCCTATTCACCGACCTGGTCTTGTAGCCACTGTATTTGTGATTAATCCATATCAGTTTCTGGTCAATGGTAACCTGCAAAATGTTAATAGTGGGCGATTCAATGATGGCAACACCATTGAATGTCAAGGAGCAAAGGTTAGATGGTCATAGCCTGGCATTTGAATGGCCCAAATGTCACTTGCCAGTTGTCGGCCCAGGTCTGGATACTGTCCAGATCTTGTTACATGTGAACGTGGACTGCTTCAGTATTTGAGGAGTTGCGAATGGTGCTGAACATTGTGCAATTATCAGCGAACATTCCCATTTCTTCCCTTCTGGACGGAAGGTCATTGACAAAGCAGCTGAAAATAGCTGGGGCCCTAATACTTGTAATGTCACAGAATGAGAACAGCTTTGCTTTGAGTTTTCCAAACCTGTTATCATCATATACACCTCGATCAAATCTGCCATCAATCTTTTTTGCTCCAAGGAGGAAATCTCAGCTTCTTCAATCTGTCCTTGTAACTAAACCCCTTCGTTCCAGAGCCATCCTAGTAAATCCCCTACACACACTCTTGAGGAGCTTGGATGCATTACTTTAGTTGGGGCTTAATCAGATCATTATAACAGTTCAGTGCACCTTTTCTGCTTTTTATCTTGTACTACTAATGAAGTCCAAGGTCATGTTTGATTTAATAACCAGTCTTTGATCTTTGAAGGTGGTAGGAAAAAATGGCCACATACCCTGGGTCCCTCTGTTAACTGTACCTTTGAATTTAAGTGACATTAAGTCTATGTTGCTGCCCCTTATCGCTTTGCCAGCATGCATTATCTCCTAATTCACTGTATTACGTTCGATCTGCCCATGCTGCCAGCCTATCAATGTCCCGTTGCAGACGATTTCTGTCATTCTCACTTGACTGATTCTCCATGTTTCATATTATTGGCAAGTTTTGAAATTTTATTTCAGATTTCACAACCCAAGTTATTTTTATGAAACAACAGGAGGAGTGGTCCTAGTCCTGACTCTTGGGAAATGCCACTCTGTTAGATTCTTTATTCTGAAAAATAATCCACTCCACAGCTCGCTGCTTTCTATATGTAAATGTTTACTCAACTGCACACTTCTATTCTGTTTCACAAATCCCAATTTAGTGAACCAGCCTTTGACAAGCTGGCATTTTGTCAAACACTTTTTTTTCTTAAAATCTATACAGGCAATATCCACCACAGTCCCTCCATTAACTTTCATCAAAATATTCAATTCTACTGGATGAGTATGGTCTACGTTTTATCCTGGTTTGATTATTTTTTTCCTAGGTCTTTCTAAAACCTGACCTGCTGTCGATGATAAACTAACCAGTCTGTAGATTCTAGGATTGTTCTTACACTCATTCCTGAATAAGTGTCACATTTTCCACTCTCCAGGTACCTCCTCCATATCAAGGGAAGTTTGAATATTTCAAGCTTTTCCACTATCTCCACTACCACTTCCTTCAGCAAACTGGAATACAAGATAACTGGATTTTTTACTCATCAGCCACTCCTGTGCCTCCTGCCCTCCATTCTCACCCTATCTATTTCATCCACTTTCTCTGATAGTTTCTAATCAACCTATTCAGGGATGTAATTACACACCTTTGGAGCAGGTGGGACTTGAACCTGGGCCTCATGGTTCAGGGGCAGGGATATTTCTACGGTACCACAAAGATGGCCTCATTCTGCTGACATGTTGGCAGATTCCATGTTCTTAGTAAATACCCTTGTGTGTTCATTATAATATTCTAACACCGCTATAGAGAGCAAGAGAGAGTGCAGCAAAGATTTGCCAGACCGATTCCTGGGGTGACAAAGCTGACGTATGAAGAGAGCTTGAATCAGTTAGGGTTGTATTTTCTGGAATTCAGCAGAATAAAGCAAGACATGAACCTCATTGGAACCTTGGAAATTCTAACAGGACTAGACAAAGTAGATGCAGAAAGGATGCCACCGATGGTGGGGGACTCCAGAACCAGGTGTCCCCATCGTAGACTGAGATGAAGAGAAATTTCTTCACTGAGTGGAGCACCTGTGGAATTCACTACCACAGAAAGCAATCAAAGCCAAAACATTGTATGATTTCAAGAATGAATTGGATATGGCACTTGGGAGCGAGGGGATCAAAGAATAGGGCGGAAAGCAGGAGCAGGTATTGATTTGGATGATAAGCCATGATTGTAATGAATGTCAGAGCAGGCTCCAAGGGCTGAATGGCCTACGCCTGTTCCTATTTTCTGTTTTTGTATGCTGCATGCCTCTAAGCATATAGCATCCTCTCTGTCCTCAATTTGGTTCATTCCACATCTTGTTAATTTTACAACTTGCCTCTTTTTACACTTTACATGCCGGTGGAAGATTTTTATGTTTCGATTATTGTTGACTGCCATTCTATTCCCATATTTTCTGTTTGCCAGTTTGTTTTATCCTCTTCATCTCTCTGCTCAACCTATTGTAGCTCTCTTGCTCTCTTCCCCCCACCCCCCTCATCTAGGTAGGGAGCCGGATTCCCCACCATTTGCCTTGTTGCATTGTATTAAACTTGTACCTGAAGAATCTCTTCCATAAGAATAACCCATTGTTTCTGGTTCCATTGTATCCTGGCTGAATCCCTCCTCATCACATTGAAATTGGATCTCTTGTGCTTTGTAAGTTCTACATTAGACTTCCTTGCTGTTTTCTGTTGTTCACAAGGTTGACGTTAGCAATGGTCATTCACCAGCTCTGGATCCAGCAACCCCTCCTTTTTTAATCACTGAGAGAACGTACTAATTAAGGAAATTCACTTTAACACATTTCAGAAATTTCTTTGTCAGCTTGCCCTTTACTCTAACATTAATTACCCAATTATTGATTGGGATTAAGTTTCCCAGTATCATTTGGAGGCCTGGTGAATACCCAAATAGTATGGTCTTAAACTTTTAATTCTCTGTTCTAACTAGTTGGACTCTGGACTCTGTTATTTTCCCCCTCAAGGGCTTGCCCTGTATCTTCAATATTACAATTTTTTTTTTTTTTATTTAGTGTTGTCATCCCCAACCCTCTTTCTCTATCTTTTCTAAACACTTTATATTGTTGCACATCTAAGTGTTTAGTCCTTACCATGTTTAAGCTAGGTGAAAGTTGGCCTTCAAGAAAGTGTTCCTTGTTTAAATGTTTACTTCAATACTGTACAATTATGAAGTTTTCCATGTGAGCACTCGGGAAGCACACAAAGGTTGGCAACTTGTTTTACAGTCCGCTACGTATTTTACACTCAGACTTTCAAAGAGAGTTAATGTCATTGGTTCATGTAGGCCCTAATGTTTGGTTGCTTTGCCGGCGCGCCCCCCCCCCACAATGCTATCATCTTGGTCACTTTGCCTACCTGATATCAATGTATCTCTTCTCACAACTGTAATAAAGCTCGTTGTCACCCCTGTAGAGATTTCTGCTGTTACCACTCTCTTGATCTATGTCTATAATTCAGCCATGTGAATTCAAATAGAAAGTTAAGGTTCATTTTTACCAGAGCCCTGTAAAGTTTGATTACATTCTGTTCTGGTGTGATCTGTTGCTTAGTTGTAATTTAAGTTCCTGGTTTTGTAATCACTGCTGTCTGTTGGTTGGGCGTTATTAGGTGTACAGTCTCCTAAGTCTCTACAGAATAATATGATATATTTGTTCACATGGGTGTCACTGGCTGGGCTGGCATTTACTGCCTATCCCCAATTGTACTTGAGAACGTGGTGGTGAACTGCTGTAGTCAGTGGGATGTAGGTACACTGCTATTAGAGAGCTCGAGGACTTTGACCCAGTGATGGTAAAGGAACAACAGGCAATATTTTTCCAAGTCAGGATAGTGTTGCTTGGAGGGGACCTTGCGGCGTCTTTTGTCTCCATGTATTTGCTGCCTCTCCTGCCTTGAGCTATTTCTTGGAGCCTTAATAAGTATGTGTTACTTGTACATCCTGAATGGTGCACGTCGTCACATCTGTGTAATGTTGCATCAAACACTGATCTTTGCAAGTGTAACTCTTATCTAGTAGAGTGTGATTTGAAACAAAAACATTCTTGGTGCAAGTGTCTCAGACCAAGCGGCCGTCTATTGCAACTTGTTATTTGCCCTGAGAAGGTGGTGATCACTGTTGAAAGGACAGTAAAACCAAACATAGAACAGTACAGGCCCTTCAGCCCACGATGTTGCGCCGAACTTTTACTCTAAACCTAAGGTCTATCTAACCTCCACCCCTACCTTATACTACCATCCATACGCCTATCTAATAGCCGCTTAAATGCCCCTAATGAGGCCGACTCACTACTCTCTCCGGCAATGCATTCCATGCCCCTACCGCTCTGAGTAAAGACCCTACCTCTGATGTCTCCCTGATATCTACCTCCACTCACTTTAAAACTATGCCCCCTCGTAATAGCTACCTCCATCCTAGGAAAAAGTCCCTGGCTGTCTACTCTATCTATGCCTCTGATCATTTTGTACACCTCTATCAAATTACCTCTCATCCTTTGTCATTCTAAAGAGAAAAGCCCTAGCGCGCTCAACCTTTCCTCGTAAGACCTTCCCTCCATTCCAGGCAACATCCTGGTAAATCTCCTCTGCGCCTTTTCCAACGCTTCCACATCTTTCCTGTAATGAGGCGACCAGAACTGTACACAATATTCCAGATAACAAGCATGGGGCTGGATGAACACAGCAGGTCAAGCAGCATCATAGGAGCAGGAAAACTCGACGTTTCGGGCCTAAACCCTTCATCAGAAATGGGGGAGGGGAAGAGGGTTCTGAAATAAATAGGGAGAGAGGGGGAGGCGGATAGAGGATAGACAGAGGAGAGGATAGGTGGAGAGGAGGCAGACAAGTCGAAGAGGCAGGGATGGAGCCAGTAAAGGTGAGTGTAGGTGGGGTGGGTAGGGAGGAGATAGGTCAGTCCAGGGAGGACGGACAGGTCAAGGGGGCGGGATGATGTTAGTAGATAGGAGATGGGGGTGTGGCTTGAGGTGAGAGGAGAAACAGGTTAGGGAGGTGGAGATGAGCTGGGCTGGTTTTGGGATGCGGTTGGT
>JAHRHZ010000208.1:549689-613117 GCA_024137785.1 Ginglymostoma cirratum | reverse complement strand
GACTGGGAGGTGCAGTTGTTTGTTGCGAACCGAGCGCAGGTGTTCTGCAAAGCGGTCCCCAAGCCTCCGCTTGGTTTCCCCGATGTAGAGGAGGCCACAACGGGAACAGTGGATACAGTATACCACATTGGCAGATGTGCAGGTGAACATCTGCCTGATGTGGAAAGTCTTCTTGGGGCCTGGGATTGGGGTGAGGGAGGAGGTGTGAGGGCAGGTGTAGCACTTCCTGCGGTTGCAGGGAAAAGTGCCGGGTGTGGTGGGGCTGGAGGGGAGTGTGGAGCGGACAAGGGAGTCGCGGAGGGAGTGGTCCCTCCGGAAGGCAGATAAGGGTGGGGAGGGAAAAATGTCTTTGGTGGTGGGGTCTGCTTGCAGATGCCGGAAGTGTCGGAGGATGATGTGTTGGATCCGGAGGTTGGTGGGCTGGTATGTGAGGACGAGGGGGATTCTTTTTTGGTTATTATTGTGGGGACGGGGTGTGAGGGACGTGTTCCGGGAAATGTGGGAGACATGGTCGAGGGCGTTCTCGACCACTGTGGGGGAGAATTGGCCGAACCAGGGTTTTGTATAGCTGGAGCATAACTTCACTGCTCTTGACCTCAATCCCTCTGTTAATGAAAGCTAACACACCATACGCCGCCTTAACAACTCTATCCACCTGGGTGGCAGCTTTCAGGGAACTGTGGACATGAACCCCAAGATCCCTCTGCTCCTCCACACTGCCAAGAATCTTTCCGTTAACCCTGTGTTCTGCTTTCAAGTTTTTCCTTCCAAAATGAATCACCTCACACTTTTCAGGGTTAAACTCCATCTGCCACTTCTCGGCCCAGCTCTGCATCCTATCAAAGAATCTTTGTAACGTAGAACAGCCCTCCGCACTGTCCACACGTGACCCACCTTCTTATCGTCCGGACAGGCATGGATCTTTTTCAGATATTTAGGTGGCATTATGACACGTAAAGCTCTAGCATAAAAATGCCTGTCTCCATATAGTCACTGTCTCTGTGTCGTGGCATGGGTGCTGTGTATTCACCCATTCAGCTGTATGTATATAATAACAATACCATCAGTCAGCTCAGAACCCAGATTCTGAGCAAGTCCTGGCTGTGTGAGTTAGTGTTGTTAATAAAGTTTAAGATATGTCTCCCAGAAACACTCTCTCTCTCTGGGTATATGTTGTGTACAGTAAAATATCTGCAAACCGCATGAGTCAGTCTGTGAATAAACTAATAACATTAGGGGTGATGACTGATTTCTTATCCACTCACTGGGTGTGGGCAGCTCTGGCTGGACCAGCATTTATTGCCCCATCCCTAGTTGCCTCCTTGAGAAGGTGGTGGTGAGCTGCCTTTTTGAACCACTGCAGTCCATGTGCTGTAGGTAGACCCACAATGCCCTTGGGGAGGGAATTCCAGGATTTTGACCCAGTGACACTGAGGGAACAGTGATATATTTCCAAGTCGGGATGGTGAGTGGCTTGGAGGGAAACTTCCAGCCTGGTTCGGCCACATTTGGAGTATTGTGGCCAGTTCTGGTCGCCTCATTACAGGAAAGATGTGGAGGCGTTGGAAAAGGTGCAGAGGAGATTTACCAGGATGTTGCAACATTGAGGGCCGAAGGGCCTGTACTGCACTGTAATGTTCTATGTCTTTGTTCTATTGCCTGGATTGGAGGGAAGGCCTTATGAGGAAAAATTGAGACAGCTAGGACTTTTCTCTTTAGAATGAAAAAGGATGAGAGGTGACTTGATAGAGGTGTACCAAATGATCAGAGGTATAGGTAGAGTGGACAGCCAGAGACTTTTTCTGAGGGTGTAGGTAGCTATTACGAAGGGGCATAGTTTTAAAGTGAGTGGAGGTAGATAGGTTTTTTACTCAGAGTGGTCGGGGCATGGAATGCATTCCCGGAGAGGGTAGTGGAGTCGGCCTCATTAGGGGCATTTAAGCAGCTATTAGATAGGCATATGGATGATCATATAAGGTAGGGGTGGAGGTTAGATAGAACTTAGGATTAGGGTAAAAGTTTGGCTCAACATTGTGGGCCAAAGGGTCTGTACTGTGCTGTACTGTTCTATGTTCTGTGGTGGTGTTCCCATGTGTCTGCTGCCCTTGTCCTTCTAGATAGAAGTGGTCGAGGGTTTGGAAGGTGCTGTCTAAAGATCTTACATAAATTTCTACAGCGTCCTTGGCACTTAGAACACACTGCTGCTACTGAGTGTTTGGTGGTGGTGTGAGTAGATGTTCGCGAATGTGGTACCAATCAAGCAGGCTACTTTGTTCTGAATCGTATCCAGCTTGTTGAGTGTTGTAGGAGCAGTTCCAACAAGGGAAAGTATGGAGTATTCCATCATATTTATGACTTGTGCCTTGTAGATGGTGGACAGACTTTGGGGAGTCAGAAGGTGAGCTTCTCACTGCAGTGTTCCTAGCCTCTGACCTGATCTTAGACCATAGAACATAGAACTGTACAGCACGGGAACGGACCCTTTGGCCCTCAACGTACCGAACGTGATGCCAAATGAAACTAATCCCTTCTGCCTGCCCTTGGTCTATATCCCTCCACTCCTTGCATATTCGTGTGCTTATCCAAAAGTCCCTTAAACTCCTCTGTTGTATCTGCCTCTACCACCTACCCCCAGCAGCACATAGCAAACTCCTGCCACTCTGTGGGGGAAAAAAACTTGGCCCTCACATCTCCTTTTGAACTTCCCCCCCCCCCCCTCACTTTTAAATGCATGCATCTTGTAGCCACTGTATTTATATGGCCCATCCGGATCATCAGTTTCTGGTCAATGGTAACCCCTAGGATGCTGACACCGGGGGATTCAATGATTAACACCACTGAATGCCAAGAGGTGATAGTTAGAATATCTCTTTATAGGAGATGTCATTGTCTGGCGTTTGTGTGGCTCAAATGTTACTTGCCATTTTCAGCCCAAGCCTGGATATAGTCCAGATATCTTGTTGCATTTGAGCATGGACTGCTCCAGAATCTGAGGAATCATGAGTGATTATGATGGAGTGGAGGTCCTCAATGAAGCAGTTGAAGATGGTTGGGCCTAGGACACTGCCATGAACTATAAAAAGTGGAGAGTTTGCCCCCTGATGCCCATTGATTCCAGTTTTTCTAGGTCTCCTTGATGTCACACTCTGTCGAATGCAGCCTTGATATCAAAGGCTGCCACTCTGTCCTCACCTCTGGAATTCAGCTCTTTTATCCATGTTTGAACCAAGGCTGTGATGAGATCAGGAGCCGAGTGGCCCTCGTGGAACCCAAACTGAGCGTCACTGGGCAGATGCGGCTTGATAGCACTGTTGATGACCCCTTCCATCACTTTACTGATGAATGAGAGTAATCTGATGGGGCGGTAATTGGCCAGGACGGATTTGTCCTCCGTTTTGTGTACAGGACATACCTGGGTAACTTTCCACATCATTGGATAGATGTCACTGTTGTAACTGCACTGGAACAGCTTGGCTAGGAGAGGGGCAAGTTCTGGAGCACAAGTCTTCAGGACTATTGCTGGAATGTTGTCAGGGTCCATAGCCTTTGCAGTATCCAGGGACCCTAACTGTTTCTTCATATCACGTGGAGCGAATAGAATTGTCTAAAGACTAGTATCTGTGGACCCTGGGACTAGTGGAGCAAGCTTACTTCAAGTGTTCAATTCTGAACCATTTTAAAAACCCAAATCTTTCAAATACATTTTAACAAATGCATGATGTCAAAATATTTTAGTTTTCAGCATGTTTTAAATAGTAATTGGATACTGTCCCTGGCTGCAGTCGGATGCAAACCTTGGGAATAATAAGATTAACGTCTAGCATCTCCCAGTTTCCCATCTGTTACTGAGATTCCAAGAAAAGAATTCAGGTTCAAACCTGGGCAGAAATGACAATGCTGGTGATTTTTGTGGTGGAGAATCTTATTTCCACCCAACAAGCTGCACAGTGCTAGTAAAGAAGTGGTTGAATGGTATTGTGGCTGACCGTTTTATTTTGGAAGATCTTTGGGTGTTAGGTATGAGATCCCTGTTGTGGAATAGTGGTTGACTTGACGAACGGAAGATGCAGTGTTGTGGGTCATATTGCAATAGAATGCTGACCCGGGGCATCTCATCAGGAAGGATCACGCAGTCTGGACTCTTTTTACTGATTCCTGATCTCTGACTCATTGTGGCACTGGCTCCTCCCAAACAGATGAAACCTGCTGATGCAGTCTCTGTTGTAAGGAGTTTGATCCCACTGCCTTGTAGACAGTTCTGTACAAACAGACTGGCCTGCCCACCCCTTCCTGAACCCACTGTTACCAGAGGAGTGGGAGCAGCCCAAAACCACCCTCCCTGTCATACACCTTGTGGCTGATTGCACATTGTCAACCAGTCACACTCCAGTGTCCGAGACAACAAGGTGCGGAGCTGGATGAACACAGCAGGCCAAGCAGCATCATAGGAGCAGGAAAGCTTGACGTTTCGGGCCTAGACCCTTCATCAGAAATGGGGGAGGGGAAGAGGGTTCTGAAATAAATAGGGAAAGAGGGGGAGGCGGATAGAAGATGGATAGAGGAGAGGATAGGTGGAGAGGAGACAGACAAGTCAAAGAGGTGGGGATGGAGCCAGTAAAGGTGAGCGTAGGTAGGGAGGAGACAGGTCAGTTCAGGGAGGACGGACAGGTCATGGGGACGGGATGAGGTGAGTAGATAGGAGAAGGAGGGGGTGGGGGCCACTCCTCTCCAGCCCCACCACACCCGGCACTTCTCCCTGCAACCGCAGGAAGTGCTACACCTCCCCCACACCACCTCCCTCACCCCAATCCCAGGCCCCAAGAAGGCTTTCCAATCAAGCAGATGTTCGCCTGCACATCTGCCAATGTGGTATACTGCATCCGAGATAAAAGATACTGCAGATGCTGGAGAATCCGAGATAACAAGCATGGGGCTGGATGAACACAGCAGCATCATCGGAGTAGGAAAACTTGACGTTTCGGGCCTAGACCCTTCATCAGAAATGGGGGAAGGGAAGAGGGTTCTGAAATAAATAGGGAGAGAGGGGGAGGCGGATAGAGGAGAGGATAGGTGGAGAGGAGGCAGACAAGTCGAAGAGGCGGGGATGGCGCCAGTAAAGGTGAGTGTAGGCAGGGGGGTAGGGAGGAGATAGGTCAGTCCAGGGAGGACGGACAGGTCAAGGGGGGCGGGATGATGTTAGTAGATAGGAGATGGGGGTGTGGCTTGAGGTGGGAGGAGGGGATAGGTGAGAGGAAGAACAGGTTAGAGAGGTGGAGATGAGCTGGGCTGGTTTTGGGATGCGGTTGGGGGAGGGGAGATTTTGAAGCTTGTGAAATCCACATTGATGCCATTGGGCTGCAGGGTTCCCCGCAGAACTGACCAATTCCCCCTCCACCGACACCCTCATCCGCTTAGCCGAACTCGTCCTCACCCTCAACAACTTTTCTTTCAATTCCTCCCACTTCCCACAGACAAAGGGGGTGCCCATGGGTACCCGCATGGGCCCAAGCTACGCCTGCTTCTTTGTAGGTTATGTGGAACAATCCCTCTTCCATACTTACACTGGCCCTAAACGCCACCTCTTCCTCCGTTACATTGATGATTGCATCGGCGCTGCTTCGTGCTCCCACGAGGAGCTCGAACAGTTCATCCACTTCACCAACACCTTCCACCCCAACCTGAAGTTCACCTGGACCATCTCCAACACTTCTCTCTCCTTCCTGGACCTGTCTGTCTCCATCTTGGGCAACCACCTAGAAACCGATGTCCATTTCAAGCCCACTGACTCCCACAGTGACCTGGAATACACCTCCTCCCACCCACCCTCCTGCAAAAATGCCATCCCCTATTCCCAATTCCTTCGCCTCCGCCGCATCTGCTCCCAAGATGAGACATTCCACTCCCGTACATCTCAAATGTCCTCATTCTTCAAGAACTGCAACTTCCACCCCCCCCCACAGTGGTCGAGAACGCCCTCGACCGTGTCTCCCACATTTCCCGGAACACGTCCCTCATGCCCCGTCCCCGCAATAATAACCAAAAAAGAATCCCCCTCGTCCTCACATACCACCCCACCAACCTCCGGATCCAACGCATCATCCTCCGACGCTTCCGCCATCTGCAATCAGACCCCACCACCAAAGACACTTTTCCCTCCCCACCCTTATCCGCCTTCCGGAGGGACCAAAAAAAAAAAAAAAAAAAAAAAAAAAAAAAAAAAAAAAAAAAAAGTACCACACCTGGCACTTTTCCCTGCAACCGCAGGAAGTGCTACACCTGCCCCCACACCTCCTCCCTCACCCCAATCCCAGGCCCCAAGAAGACTTTCCACATCAGGCAGATGTTCACCTGCACATCTGCCAATGTGGTATACTGCATCCGCTGTACCCGTTGTGGCTTCCTCTACATCGGGGAAACCAAGCGGAGGCTTGGGGACCGCTTTGCAGAACACCTGCGCTCAGTTCGCAACAAACAACTGCACCTCCCAGTCGCGAACCATTTCAACTCCCCCTCCCATTCCTCAGATGACATGTCCATCCTGGGCATGCCACAGTGATGCCACCCGAAGGCTGCAGGAACAGCAAATCATATTCAGCCTGGGAACCCTGCAGCCCAATGGCATCAATGTGGATTTCACAAGCTTCAAAATCTCCCTTCCCCCAACCGCATCCCAAAACCAGCCCAGCCCAGCTCATCTCCACCTCCCTAACCTGTTCTTCCTCTCACCTATCCCCTCCTCCCACCTCAAGCCCCACCCCCATCTCCTATCTTCTAACCTCCTCCCGCCCCCTTGACCTGTCCGTCCTCTCTGAACTGACCTATCTCCTCCCTTCCTCCCTACCCCACCACCTACACTCACCTTTACTGGCTCCATCCCCGCCTCTTTGACTTGTCTGTCTCCTCTCCACCTATCCTCTCCTCTATCCATCTTCTATCCGCCTCCCCCTCTCTGCCTATTTATTTCAGAACCCCATTCCCCTCCCATATTTCTGATGAAGGGTCTCGGCTCAAAATGTCAAGCTTTCCTGTTCCTATGATGCTGCCTGGCCTGCTGTGTTCATCCAGCTCTACACCTTGTTATCTCGGATTCTCCAGCATCTGCAGTTCCTTTATCTCTGATACACTCCAGTGTCCTCTTTGGGGGTGGTGGTGGTGGGGTCCTGCAGAGAGGAGCCTAGTTCGATGATTGCCATAAATAGGGTAGTGCCACAGTGGACAGTGCAGGCTGGTTATTTTGGAAGGATGGGTGTTCTGTTGGTGGGTGAGGGCGCTGTGGGGATGGTGAGGGGGAAGCGGGTGCTCTGTTGCCCTGCCTTTGGGCAGTAGGTGATGCTTCGTGTTGGTGTTGGAGATTTTTGCTATTGAGGGTGGTTGTGACTGAACAAACTGCCAGGGGGCAGCAGCTCAAACAGAATTTGACGTCAGGGAGTCTGTTGGAAGGTTTGGATGCAGAATCTGAGTGACCAGCTCTTCACATTGGATTCCTATCCCGGGACGTCAGGTTTTCCTGTGCAGGTGGGACTGCAGGTGAGTGAGCTCGTGTTTTTAGCAGAACTGAGCTGCCTTTGCCACAGTGACGGTGGGTAAGTAAAGGCTAAAGGATTTAACAGCTTGTAGTTCAAAACCTCTTCATTAAGAGAAGATAAAAGAGACAGAAATGAAGTGAGCTGCTGGTTGTGAAGTAGGAACACAGGAGGGTGAAGTGGTGATGGACTGACAGACTGCATCCCCCTCTGTCCCCCGCAGCCTTTTATCAAGCCTCTTCAGACAGCATCCATTAGGATAGTAGCCTTGCTGAGAGAGACAAATATTTTTAAAAATCTAGAAAGAATTGAATCCGAGAAATTTGACCTGACTGAGGCAACGGGTTAAAAAAGGAAGCTAATTAATTCTGATCCTTTTGATTTTATTCCCTGGTCCCTCAGTCTGAGAGCTGTTGGATAATTTTTGTCTGCTCTGTTGCTAGTCTCGGTCTGTACACGACCCATTCATTGGTTTGTGTTCTTTTTATGAGCAGTTGGAAGTTCCTAATTGCTGCAACAGAGACAATCTCCGATCAGTTGACGAGGAAAAGTTTTTAAGGCTTACCATGAAACTGGGATGAATCTGATGGAAGGGATGCAGTGAGGTGACCTAAGACAGTGTGGCCACTCAGTGAAGTGTTTATGGTTTGTTGAATTTAAGCTCCGTTTATTAAAAATATAATTTAAAGATAATTAAAAAGATAATTTAAATATGAAAATAAGATCTGCATTCCCTCCCTCCTCCCCGAGTCAGAGTTACCAGCTACAGAGCTCCCTGTCCGTGACTGTGAGGAGGAAGATATTCCGTGTTAAAACTTGCCTTTTATTCAGAGATATTTGTCTAACAGGAGTTTTTCAGCACTGACTGAACAGAACAATGAGCTGTCAGTACATTTGAGCAGCAAATTGGTGAAAACAAGCCAAGATTAATAGATGATGTGGGTTGCATGGGGGATGGTATAGGGTGGGGGTGAGTCACAGGGGAGGGAGCACGGTTGTGGGGCTGGGTTGGGGGGTGCAGTATGGAGGAGGGGGCACAGTGTGGGGTGCATCAGGGTGTGGGCCCAGAGTAGGGGATATATCTTGGGGGAGAGTGGGGTGGGTAAGGCAGATGGAGTGCAGTGTGGGTGTGTGTCGGGGTGGTACACAGTGTGATTGGGAGGAGAGGGTGCAGTGTGAGCTGTGTCAGTGGTTTCGTCATCCGGTATGTGTTTTCTATTCAGCCTGTTGAGTCTGCACTGCCATTTGATCATGGCTGATATGATTCTTAACCCCATTCTCCTGCCTTCTCACTATAACCCTTGATCCCCTTGCCAATCAAGACTCTATCTATCTCTGTTTTAAATACACTCGGTGATTTTTGCCTCCTCAGGCCTCTGTGGAAATGGGTTCGCCAGAGTTACTACCCTCTGGCTAAAGAAAATCCTCCTCATCTCTGTTCTAAAGAGTCGTCCCTTCACTCTGAGGCTGTGCCATTGGGTCCTAGTCTCTACTTGGCTTGCTGGGACTGGATATTAGTAGAAAAATCTTCTCCGTGTCTACTCTGTCATGGTCTCTTGGTGCCCTGTAAATCTCAATCCGTTCTCTTCCACCTGCCCCTGCCGCCCTCCTCCCCACCCCATCCAATCTCGCCTTCTCCCATGCCCCCACTGCCCCCCATCCCCAATTCTTCTAAACTTCATTGAGTACAAACCCAAAGTTCTCAACTGCTCCTCATATGACAAACCCTTCACCCCGGGAACATTTTTGTAAAGCTCCTTCTGGACCACCTCCAAGGTTAGCACAGCCTTCTCTAGGATGGGGCCCAAAACTGCTCTCAATATTCCAAATGCAGTCTGATCAGATCCATATACAGCCTCAGAGGAGTACATCTCTGTTCATGTGTTCTAACCTTCTTGAAATGAATGTTAACATTGCATTTACCTTCCTAACTGCCAACTAAACCTGTACGTTAACCCAAAGAGAATCCTGAACCACGTCTCCCAAGTCCCTTTGTGCTGCAGATTTCCCTCCTGTTTTCCCCCAACCCCACGCAATCAGTCACTTTTTCGCTCTGTCCTGTCCCCCATCCAGCTGCCATGCCCCTGCAACCCCCCCCCCCCCCCCCCAATCCGTGCTAGTTTCTGAGCTGTGTGTGTGTCTCTTGTCAATGTCTGAGCTAAGGCTGTGTGTGGGTGAGGGGGAGGGCCCTGGTATTTATATCAATTCAATTTCAGCTTTTCAATGAGTTTCCAAAACTCGTTAAACCAGAATTTCTTTGTTCTCTGGGTGATTCTGTCATTGAAATCACCTCTTTATCAAAACCCTCTGCAGAATAAATCTGTCAAATTCCCTTTATCTCAAATGCTGAGAGAATGGCTGATGTAGCAGTGAGTATGTTTGTGATGCGGGGGGTGGGAACGGAATCTGGGTGTCCCAGATCAGAGTGCCATCTTTCATCTTCAACCACCACCCCTCCCCCACCCGGAGGGGTAAGAGCAAAGTGTCCTTTCTCCCCAAGAGGGGTATCAGAATGTTGGTGGGGTTGTAAAGTTTGGGGGTGGTGGTTCAGTGGGTGTAGGGGCTGAGGCAAAGGGAGGCTGGCTTGCTGGGACTGGAGATTTTTGGGGCATAAGGGCAGAATTCAGGTGGGAGATGGGGAGGTGAGTAGGGCAGGGCAGAACTGTGCAGGGATGGAGCAATGGGGTGTAGGGTAATGTGATGAAAGCTGGTGAGGGCGGATGGGCTATGATAATAGTGGAGTTGGGTGCAGTTCATTCATGTTAGGGTGCAGTGTCTGTTGGAACCGTTCTGGGATGGGATACTGCCACTGAAAAGCTGCTCCCTGTTTAATTCAAACAAGAAAGGTGCACTGCCGTGTCATAGCACTTAGTGGCGCAGCTTCTTTCAGCATTTCTTCCTCCTCCTCCCTCTGTTCAGGAAAATGGAAACTCAGCTGAGTACACGGAGTCACGTGCACTAGAAGCAAAGTGATTTGTGAGGAGACTTTGGGTGGTGTTGAGTTTATCTCTGTAGGGTTAATGAGGAAGGCTGATGTGGAATTTGAATTCTTGGTCAGATCTCAATGAGTGAGTGTGAGAGGAGGAATGACTGAGCCACAAGAACAGAGTTAGTGAATGAGAAGCTGTTCAAAGGAGGCTCACAAGATTGAGACTTGGCGTGATTGGTTGTCTTGTGAGGTAATGTCAGACTGACTGGGCTTGTTTCCACTGCAGTTTAAAAGAGTGAGGCATGACTGGATTGCAGTATATAAGAATCTAAATAGTCTTGGCAAGGTGGACGTGGAAAAAGTGTTTTCTTTTGTGAGCCAGCCTGGAACAAGGGGACACTGTTTTTTAAAATTAGTTGTCACCTTTTTTTTGCGGTTTTGGAACTTTGTCTCAGCTAGTGATAGACAGGTTATTGAGTTGTGTTAAGGAGAGGTTGGTTGAGTCTCGTTGGATGGGGGACCAAGTGTTAATGTGGAATTTGAATCACAATCAGATCAGCTGTGATCTTAATGATGGATCAAAGGAGCTGAAGTAGATGATTCAATCATACTTCTTCACCAAAGTTCTATGCAATTGAAACGAGACACACTTGCTCCTATAACCAAATTCCATGCTATGAAGGTCAATGCGCTGTTTGTCTTCCAAGTTGCTTGCTGCACCTGCTCTCTAGCTACCAGTGTTTTACAGAAAGAAACACTGAGGTCTCTCTCTGGACATCAACCCTTCCCACCTCTTGCCATTTAAGAAATATAAATATAGAGTAAGTGATGGTCTAGTGATATTATCACTAGACTATTAATCCAGAAACCCAGCTAATGTTCTGGGGACCTGGGTTCGAATCCCACTACGGCAGATGGTGGAATTTGAATTCAATATATTTTTTTTTAAAACATCTGGATTTAAGAATCTACTGATGACCATGACCTGTTTTCAATTGTTAGAAAAACCCATCTGTTCGTTAATGTCCTTCACAGAAGAAAATCTGCCACCCTCACCTGGGTCTGGCCTACAAATGAATCCAGACCCAGAATTGACTCTCAGTTGCCCTCTGAAATGGCCTAGCAAGCTATTCAGTTGTACCAATCGCTACAAAGACTCAAAGAAACGAACAGATCACCTGGCATCGACCTAGGCACCGGAAAAGACAACGGTGGAAACAACCCTGTTGACCCTGTAAAGTCCACCTCACTAATATCTGGGGGTCAGTGCCAAAATTGGGAGAGCTGTCTGACAGACTAGTCAAGCAACAGCCTGACATAGTCCTAATCACAGAATCATACCTTAGAGACAATGCCCCAGACACCACCATCACCATCCCTGGATATGTCCTGTCTCACCGGCAGGGCAGACCCAGCAGAGGGGGTGGCACATTGGGATACAGTCGGGAGGGAGTTGCTCTGGGAGTCCTCAATATTGACTCTGGACCCCATGAATTCTCTTCTCTTGGCTTCAGGTTAAACATGGGCAAGGAAACCTCCTGTTGTTTACCATGTGCCATCCTCCTTCAGCTGATGAATTGATACTCCTCTATGTTGAACGCTTGGAGGAAGCACGGAGGATGGCAAGGGCACAAAATGTACCATGGGTGGGGGATTTCAATGTCCACCACCAAGAGTGGCTCGGAAGCAGTACTACTGATCGAGCTGGTTGGATCCTCAATGACATAGCTGCTCGACTGGGTCTGTGGCAGGTGGTGAGGGAAGCAACAAGAGGGGAAAACATACTTGACCTCATCCTTACTGATCTGCCAGCTGCAGTTGCATCTGTCCATGACAGGATCGGTAAGAGTGATCATCGCAGTCGTTGTGGAGATGACATCCTGCCTTCACATTGAGAACAACCTCCATCGTGTTGTGTGGCACTATGACTGTGCTAAATAGGACTGACTTGGCACAGATTTAGCAAATCAAGTCTGGGCATCCATGAGGTGCTGTGGGCCATCAACAGCAGCAGAATTGTACACCAGCACAACCTGTAACCTCATGGCCTGGCATATCCCCCACTCAACCATTACCATCAAGCCAGGGGATCAACCGTGGTTCAGTGAAGAGTGCAGGAGGGCATGCCAGGAGCAGCACCAGGCATACCTGAAGATGTAAAAAACCGAAGGAACTGTGGATGCTGTAAATCAGGAGGTATCAACCTGGTGAAACCACTAAACAGGACTACTTGCACGCCAAACAGAGAAAGCAGCAAGTGATAGACAGAGCTAAGCGATCCCACAACTAATGGATCAGATCTAAGCTCTGCAGTCCTGCCACATCAGTCGTGAATGATGGTGGACAATTAACTCACTGGAGGAGGAGGCTCCACCAATATTGCCATCCTCAATGATAGAAGAGGCCAGCACATCGATACAAAAGATAAGGCTGAAGCATTTGCAGAAATCTTCAACCAGAAGTGCCGAGTGGATGATTCATCTCTATCTCCAGTGGTTGCTGGCATCACAGAAACCAGTCTTCAACCAATTTCATTCACTCCATGTGATATCAAGAAATAGTTGGAGACACTGGATACTGCAAAGGCTATAGGTCCTGACAACAATCTGGCAATAGTACTGAAGACTTGTGCTCCAGAACGTGCCGTTCTGCTAGCCAAGCTGTTCCAGTTCAGTTACAACACCTGGTATCTACCCGACAATGTGGAAAATTGCCCAAATATGTCCTGTACGCAAAAAGCAGGAAATGTCCAACCTGGCCAATTACCACCTCATCAGTCTTCTCTCAATCATCATTGAAGTGATGAAAGGTGTCATCAACAGTGCTATCAAGCACCTGATCAGTGATGCCCATTTTGGGTTCTGCCAGGGCCTGCTCCTGACCTCATTACAGCCTTGGTCCAAACATAGACAAAAGAGCTGAATTCCATAAGTGAGGAGAGAGTGACAGCCCTTGATATCAAGGCTGCATTCGTCCGAGTGTGGCATCAAAGAGCCCTAACAAAACTGGGATCCATAGGTATCGGGAGGCAAACTTTCCAGTGGTTGGAGTCATACTTGACACCTTGGAAGATGGCTGTGGTCGTGGGTGTCAATCATCCCAGCTCCAGGACATCTCTGCAGGAGTTTCTCAGGGTAGTGTCCTCGGCCCAACCGTCGTCAGCTGCTTCATCAATGACCTTCCGCACCCCCCAATCATAAGGTCAGAAGTGGAGACGTTCCCCTATCATTGCACAATGTTCAGCACCATTCGCAACTCCTCAGATACTGAAGCAGCCCGTGTTCAAATGCAACAAGATCTGGACAATATCCAGGCTTGGGCTGACAAGTGGTAAGTGACAGTTGTGCCACAAAAATGCCAGGCTGTGACCATCACCAATAAGACACAATCTCACCACTGCCTCTTGACATTCAATGGTGTTGCCATCACAGAATTCCCCCACTATCAACATCCTGGGGGTTACCATTGACCAGAAACTCAACTGGACTCACCACGTTAAGAGTGGCTACAAAAGCAGGTCAGAAACTAGGAATACTGTGGCGAATAACTTACCTCCTGATTTCCCCAAAGCCTGTCCGCCATCTACAAGGCGCCAGTCAGGAGTGTGATGGAATACTCCCCACTTGCCTGGATGGGTGCAGCCCCAACAACACTCCAAGAAGCTTAACACCATCCAGGCCAAAGCAGCTGCTTGATTGGCACTACATCCACAAACATCCCACTCCCTTCACCCCCTACGCTCAGTAGCAGCAGTGTGTACCATCTACAAGATGCACTGCAGAAATTCACCAAAGATCCTCAGACAGCACCTTCCAAACCTATGACCACTTCCATCAAGAAGGACAAGGGCAGCAGGTACATGGGAACACCAGCCCCCTGCAAATTCCCCTCCAAGTCACTCACCATCCTGACTTGGAAGTATATTACCATTCCTTCACTGTTACTGGGTCAAACTCCTGGAATTCCCTGCCTAAGAGCATTTGTGTTAACCCACAGCAGCTGGACTGCAGTGCTTCAAGAACACAGCTCACCACCATCTTCTCAAGGGGCAACTAGGGATGGGCAAGAAATACTGGCCAGCCAGTGACACCCACATCCCCCAAATGAATAAAAAAGTATATACTGTATCTCCATTCCTCCAGTGAGGGGATCACATCTCCACAATGTATTCCATCTATCATGGACCCCTTGAAACCTCCTCACCAATCTCATCCAAATAAAACAAAGAACTGTGTGGATGCTGAAGATCTGAAACAAGAACAGAAGTTGCTGGAGAAACTTGGCATGTCTGGCAACAGAAACAGTGTTAATATTTAGAGTCTGGTAGGACTCTTCAGAGTAGTTCTGAAGGAAGGTCATTAAACTCGGCATTTATCTCTGTTTCTCTCACCACAGATGCTGCTACATCTGAGTTTCTTTAGCAATTTCTGTTTTTGTTTGTCCAACATCCAAAACCATTGAAATAAGTTGTGAATATCTCAGCACGCGCTGTTTGTAGTGGAGGTCCATTTGGTTGTAGTCTGCAACCTGTGAATGATCCATTTATTGCTACTCTGCTTTCTATATGTAACCAGTTTTCGATTCATGTCAGTACTCTACACCGTATCCTAGGTGGTCTGATCTTGTTTATTATTGAAATCTTACCCAGTGGTTCTCCATGCATGTATTCTGCTAGTGTCATTCTCAAAACAATTTCTCTCGCTAAACTGATATCCCCTTCACATGTCCCTGTTACCTCTGCCCAGTCAATTCATTATTTTCTAAATGTCCAATTATCAAATCTTTTATAGGTTCCGGATCTGTCAATTTTCAGTGCCAATTTCACTTCTTCAATGTAACTTTTTAACTAACACTCCTTTTCAGCTTTTTTTCTCACTGGTTTCTTGGATCTTTACTATTTCTGGCTGATTTCTTATATTTTGCTCAATAAAGATCAGCACAAAGTAATTATTAGGCTTCTGTTATTTTGCATGATAAATTCTGATAATAGATCCATATTTGCCTTTGTTAGTCTTTACCTTGTTACATACTGAGAAAAGCTTTCTGCTTTTCATGTTGTATTCTCCCTTTCTTTATTAGTTTCTTGATTTCTTGCTGAATTGTAAAATGCTTCCAATTGTCAGTCTTATCTCAACATTATGAGCCTCCTTTGTACTGCTAACAATTACATGGTTAGCTGCACATGGCGGCAGCAGCAGCAGGGGTCACAGCGTAACAGAATGCTGGAAAACAGCGTGGATTACAGATCATGCAGTGGGGACCGAACATGGTGCTGTGCTATCCTGCATTACTCTAGTACTCTGCAGGCTATGCCATGTTGCCCCAGCTCAATCTGTAACTACTTGGCCAAATTTAGATTTTATAGAATCCCTATGGTGTGGAAGCAGGCCGTTCGGCCTACTAAGTCCACGCTGACACTCTGAAGAGCATCGCACCCAGACCCACTCCCCTACCCTGTCCCTGCATTTCCCACCCTAGACACTATGGGCAATTTAATAGCCAATCCACCTAACCTGCACATCTTTGGACTGTGGGAGGAAGCCTACGCAGACACGGGGAGAATGTGCAAACTCCACACAAACAGTTGCCTGAGGGTGAAATTGAACTCGGGTCCCTGGTGCTGTGAGGCAGCAGTGCTGACAACTGTGCCGCATCTGGCAATATCACCTGTGATTTTGTAATGAAGAAGCAATGGCCTGGTGGCATCAACACAGACTATTAATCCATAAATTTAAGTAATGTTCTGGGTACAGATGGTGGAATTTCAATTCAATAAAAAGAATCTGGAATTAAGGGTCTAATGATGACCACAAAAGCATTGTTGATTGTCAGAAAAAAAACCCATCTGTTTCACTAATGTCCTTTTAGGGAAGGCAACTGCTGTCCTTACTAAGTCTGGCCCAAATGTGACACCAGACTTGCTATAATGTGGTTGCCTCTTAACTAGCATCTGGCAGTTAGGAATGGGCTATAAATGCTGGTCTAGGTTGTAGACTTGCTCGCCGAGCCGGTGTGTTTGGTTGCAGGTGTTTTGTCACCCTGCTCGGTAACATCGTCAGTGCGTCTCTGGTGAAGTGTTGGTGTTCTGTCCCTCTTGTTATTTATATGCCTTGGTTTGCTGGGGTGGTTGGCATCACGTTTTCGGTTCTGTTTTTCAGTGGTTTTGTATATTGGGTTCAGTTCAGTGTGATGGAGTTCCAGTTGAAATGCCAGGCCTCCAGGAGTTCCCTGGCATATTGGTCTTTGGCTTGTGCTATCATGGATGTGTTGTCCCAGTCAAATTCATGTCCTTTGTCTGTGTGTGCTGAGACCAGCGAGAACTGGTCATGTCTCTTGGTGTTCTGAATGGCCTGCTTCCACACCAGTTTGGTCGATGTAATGTTTCTCTCAGTCCTTGCATAGTATTTTAGGTATTACGTTGGTTTTATTGGTTGTGGGTATGGGATCCTTTACGTTTGTCAGTAGCTGTCGCAGGGTGGTTGTTGGTTTGTGGTCTACCCTGATACCTAGGGGTCTGAGTGGTCTTGTGGTCATCTCTGATGTATGGTAGGGTGACTAGTGTGTCTGGCTATGTTGTGGTCTGTCATGGAGGTAACAGCAGTTTGTGCTTTCTGGGTATCCATTCCTTTTAAAAACACTTCCGTGTAAGTGCTCCTGGTCTGCTTTGTGCAGTTCTGGGTTGTTGCAGTGTATTGTGGCTCATTTTGAATAATGTCCTGATGCAGCTCCATTTTATGGGTGTTGGGGTTGGATGCTGGTGTAGCTAAGTATCTGGTCTTTCTGTATACGTTAGTCTGGAGTTCCCTTTGCTCTTACATTCCACCATTATGTCTAGGAAGGGTAGTCGGTTATTGTTCTCCCTTTTTTTTTTTGTGAATTTTATTCCAGTGAGGATGTTGTTTACATGTCGGTGGGTTTCTTCTAGTCTTGTGCATTTGATAATCACAAAGGTGCCATCTATGCAGCAGACCCAGAGTCTGGGTTAGTTCGTGGGTGTGCTGTCCGTCCTAACCTTTATGCAGCAACCCGAAATTGCGTAAAGCAGAACCAAGAGCACTTGTATGGAGTTTTTAAAAGGAATGGATACCCAAAAAGCACAATCCGCTGTTACCTCTAAGAGATCACAACAAGAAGATGTAACATAGCCAGACATACTACTCACCCTACCATATATCAGAGATAACCACAAGACCACTCAGACCCCTAGGTATCAGGGTAGACCACAAACCAACAACCACCCTGCGACAGCTACTAACGAACGTAAAGGACCCCATACCCACAACCGATAAAACCAACGTAATACACAAAATACCATGCAAGGACTGAGAAACATTAGAGGCCAAACTGGAAGAAAACTGACAGTAAGGGTACAAACACCAAATAGCCACCAAGAGACATGACCAGTTCTAGCTGGTCTCAGTGGGCACTGACAAAAAGGACACTAATTTGACTGGAACAATCCGTCCCTAATAGCACAAGCCAAACAGAGACATAGAATGTAGAACAGTACGGTACAGTACAGGCCCTTCGGCCCATGATGTTGTCCTGAACTTTTACCCTAATCCTAATGTCTATCTAACCTCCACCCCTTTGTTTATGCTATCATCCATATGCCTATCTAATAGCCACTTAAATGCCCCTAATGAGGCTGATTCCACTACTCTCTCTGGCAATGCATTCCACGTCCCGACCACTCTCTGAGTAAAGAACCTACCTCTGACGTCTCCCCTGTATCTACCTCCACTCACTTTAAAACTATGCCCCCTCGTAATAGCTACCTCCACCCTAGGAAAAAGTCTCTGGCTGTCTATTCGATCTATACCTCTGATCATTTTGTACACCTCTATCAAGTCACCTCTTGTCCTTCGTCGTTCTAAAGAGAAAAGCCCTAGCTCTCTCAACCTTTTCCTCATGAGATCTTCCCTCCATTCCAGGCAACCTCCTGGTAAATCTCCTCAGCACCTTTTCCAATGCCTCCACATCTTTCCTGTAATGAAGCGACCAGAACTAGACACAATACTCCAGATGTGGCCAAAGCAGGCTTTTGTGTAGCTGGAGCATAACTTCGCTGCTCTTGAACTCAATCCCTCTGTTAATGAAAGCTAACACACCATACGCCTTCTTAACAACTCTATCCACCTGGGTGGCAGCTTTCAGGGAACTGTGAACATGAACCCCAAGATCCCTCTGCTCCTCCACACTGCCAAGAATCTTTCCGTTAACCCTGTGTTCTGCTTTCAAGTTTTTCCTTCCAAAATGAATCACCTCACACTTTTCAGGGTTAAACTCCATCTGCCACTTCTCAGCCCAGCTCTGCATCCAATCGATGTCCCTTTGTAACCTAGAACAGCCCTCTGCACTGTCCACAACGCGACCCACCTTTGTATCGTCTGTGAACTTACTAATCCACCCTTCCACTCCTTCATCCAAATCATTAGCAAAGATCACAAATAGAACAGATCCTTGTGGGACACCACTCATAACTGAGCACCATGTTGAATATTTTCCATCCACTACCACCCTTTGTCTTCTAAGGGTCAGCCAATTCTGAATCCAATCTGCCACTTTTCCCCCAATCCCATGCCCCCTTACTTTCTGCATGAGCCTACCATGGGGAACCTTATCAAATGCCTTACTTAAATCCATGTATACCACATCCACTGATCTACCTTCATCCACATGTTGGTCACCTCTTCAAAGAATTCAATAACGTTTGTGAGGCATGATCTACCCCTCTCAAATCCATGCCAACTATCACATGTCAGGGAATTCCTGGATGCCAGGCATTCCGACCGGAACTCCAACAAACACGTTGAACATAGGGGAAGTAATGGACTAGTGGTATTATTGCTGGACTGTTAATCTGGAGACCCAGATAATGTTCTGGGGATCTCGGTTCGAATCCTGCCACAGCAGATAATTGAATTCGCATTCAATAAAATATCTGGAATTAAGAATCTAGTGATGACCGTGCGTCCATTGTCGATTTATCGGAAACTCCCACCTGGCTCACTAATGTCCTTTAGGGAAGGAAACTGCCATCCTCACCTGATCTGGCCTACATGTGACTCCAGACCCACAGCAATGTAGTTGACTCTGAACTACCCTCTGGGCAATTAGGGGTGAAAAAAAAATGCTGCCTGGCCAGCAACATCCTCGTCCTGTTAATGAATGAAGGGGAGACCTGATATACAAACCACTGAGAAACAGAACTGGAAGTGAGGCCAACCACCCCAGCAAACTGAGGCACATAAACAACAAGCGGGACAGAACACCAACAGTTCACCGGTGACACACTGACCACGTTACCTAGCAGGGTGACAAAACATCTGGAATCAAACACACCAACTCGGCAAGCAAGTCCAGAACCTTATCCACAATCTGAGCTTTAAATCTTCCCAAAAACTTTGAAATGCTGGCCTAGCTAGGGATGCCCATAGCAACACTAGGCCATTTGGCCCATCGATTCTGCTCCATCGCTTAATCATGGCTGATATATTTCTCAACTCCATGCTCCCTTCTCCCCATAACAGTTGATCCTCTTACTAATCAGGAACCCATCTGTCTCTGTCATAAATACACTCAATGACTTTGCCTTTGGATCCTGCTGCAGCAATGAGTTCCACAGTTTCACCTCTGGCTAAAGAAATTCCTCCTCCTCTCAGTTCTAGAGTAATCTCTTCACTGTGAGGCTGTGCCCCAGGGTCCTAATCTGTCCTACTAGTGGAAAAATCATTACATCCACTATATCCAGGTCTCTCTCAGTATTCTGTAAGTTTCAATCAGATTCCCCCCTCATCCTTCTAAACTCCATTGGGTACACACCCAGACTCCTCAACCACTTCTCAAATGGCAAGACCCTCATCCCTGGGATCGTTTTTGTAAACCTCTTCTGGACACCCTCCAAGGCCAGCTCATCCTTCCTTTAGACATGGGGCCCAAAACCAGTCACAATATTCCAAAATGTGGTCTGACCAGAGCCTTGTACAGCCTCAGCAATGCATCTCTGCTGTTGTACTCTAATATTCTAACCCTCTTGAAATCAATGCTAATGTTGTATTTGCCTTCCTAACTGCCAACTGAACCTGCGTATTAACCTTCAGAGAATCTTGAATGAGGACTCCAAGTCTTTTTCTGCTTTAGATTTCTGAAGCATTTCTGCTTGTAGAAAGTAGTCTACACCTCTAATCTTCCCACCAAAATGTGTAACCTCACACTTTTCCACATTTTATTCCATGTGGTGCTTGTTTGCCCACTCTGCTAGTGTATCCAAATCCTTCTGTAGTCTCCCTGGTTCCTCAACATTTCCTGTCTTTCTATCATCTGCAAACTTAGCAACAATGCCCTCGGTTCCTTCATCCAGATTGTTAATATATAACATGAATTAGTAAGTTCACAGACGGTACAAAGGTGGGTCGAGTTGTGGACAGTGCGGAGGGCTGTTCGAGGTTACAAAGAGACTTTGATAGGATGCAGAGCTGGGCTGAGAAGTGGCAGATGGCATTTAACCCTGAAAGAGGTGATTCATTTTGGAAGGACAAACTTGAAAGCATAATACAGGGTTAACAGAAAGATTCTTGGCAGAGTGGGGAAGCAGAGGGATCTTGGGGTTCATGTCTCCAGTTCCCTTAAAGCTGCCACCCAGGTGGATAGAATTGAGGATCACCACAGACCCCTGTGGAATTCTGCTAGTCACTGTCGTCCTGAAAAAGACTCCTTTCATTCTTACTGTCTGCCTTCTGTCTGTCAGCCAATCCTCTATCCATGCCTGTAGGTTGGCCCTAACTCCATGGGCTCTTGCCTTATTTCACAACCTCCTGTGTGGCACCTTGTCAAAGGCTTCCTTGTCAGGCATGACAACTCCTTGACACAGCTGTGCTGACTCTGCCCAATTTTGCCATGCGTTTCCAAGCATTCTGCAATCTCGTCCTGTATTTCTTCAGGATGGTTAATCTTGGAACTTGTTGCTGCAGAGGGCAGTGACTAAAATCCTACCAATGACCAAGGTTGGGCTAATCAGTCTCCTATCCTCTGCCTCCCTCCCTTCTTAAACAGTGTGTTAAATTTGCCATTTTCCAGCCCTCTGTGACCCTCCCTGACTCGTGATTCTTGAAAGATCAGCACCAATGCTTCCACAATCTTCTTAGTTATCTGCTTCAGAACTCTGGGGTGCAGTCCATCTGATCTGGGTAACTTATCCACCTTCAGACCTTTTTCAGCATCCTCAGCACCTCCTTACTGACAGCTGCTACCCTCACTTCTGCCCCTGACTCTCCTGAAGTTCTGGTATGTCACTGGTGTCTTCCATTGTAAAAACTGATGCAAAGTACCTGTTCTGCTCCTCTGCCATTTCTTTGCTCCCCATTACTACTTCTCCAGCCTCCTTTTTCCAGTCATCCTGCGTCCTCTCTTGCCTCTCTTTGACTTTGTATATAAATGGGAAAAAAAACTTGCAATCTTATCTTATATTACTAGCTATTTTGCCCTCATATATTTTATCTTCTCCCCCCACCTTAATTCTTCTTTAGTTATCCCCTGCTGGTTTTTAAAGGCTTCCCAATCCTCTGGCTTCCACTAATCTTCACCACATTGTCTGCTTTGTCTTTTGCTTTTATGCTGTCCCTGACTTCCCTTGTCAGCCATGGTTGCCTCATGCTCCCCTTAGTTTGTTTCTTCTTCCTTGGGAAGAATTTTTGCTGCACCTCCTGAATTATCCCCAGAAATACCTGCCATTGCTGTTCCTTTGTCTTCCCTGCCAGGCTCCCCTTCCAATCAGTTCTGGCCAGCTCCTCCCTTGTGTCTCTGTAGTTATATTTACTCAACTATAATATTCAATCTTCTCCCTCTGAAACTGCAAGGGAATCCCATCATATTATGGTCATTGCCTCCTGGGGATTCCTTCACCTTAAGCTCCCTAATCAAGTCTCCTCATTACACTTCACCAAATCCAGAATTGCCTGTTCCCTAGTGGGTTCTACAACAAGCTACTCCAAAAAACCCATCTAGAGGATATTTTATGAATTCCTTTTCTTGAGTTCCACTGCTAGCCTGATTTTTCCAGTCCACCTGCAGGTTTAAGTCCCCCACCCACCACCATGATTATTGTCATAGTGCCTTTGTTACATGCTGAATCTATCTCCTCATTTATTTTCTTTCCCAGATCCTGGCTACTGCCGGGAGGTCTGTACATAACTCCCACTAGGTGTCTCTTCCTTTTTGACGTACCCTTAACTGTACCCCACAGATTCTATGCCTTTAATCTCTTGCTATCGATTTAATTTTATTTCTTACTAACATGGCAATCCTGTTCCCTCTGCCCTTTCTCTGTCCTTTTCATTCGGACGTGTATCCTTGGCTCTGTAGCACCCAGCCCTGATCTCTTACAGCTGTGTCTCTGATACCCACAATATTGTACCCACCTATTTCAATCCGTGTTTCAAGCTCATTTACCTTGTATACTATGTACATTTAAGTGCACCACCCTCAGTCCAGTGTTGACTGCACCCCTTCTCATAATTGTCCCCTTACCTCCTGTGCCTGAAGTTAGATTCCTGACCCTTTCTATACTCCCTGACCTACTACTTGTTCTGGAATCTTAGATAACATCCCCTGAGACACACCCTCTAACCCTCGACCGGCCCCACCAAAAACAAACTCTTTCCATAATTTTCTGTGCAACTGAATCCACTCTTCATTATTTAGTTTAAATAGTTCAAATACTGAATCAAATTGTCAGTGAATTCAAAATGAAGCTGATGCATTGTCTTTTCTGTATCTGAGGCATCGTGATCCAGTTGGTAGCTGGGACAGGAGACAACGGTCTTGGTTTTGTGATGTTAGCTGGCAGTCAAGTGGTAACTGAGTTGTCTGGTAGCCTTAGTAGGTCTAGGCAGAGGCAGAGTTGATCAACCAGAGACCCTGCCCCGATTCAATAAAAGCTGTGATGCAGATTGACATTAAATAGCTCTGTGGAAATCTAGGCCATTGTGAAACCTGTGAAGTCAAACCTTCAGGTGTAGCATCTCAGAGGAATTGGTTTTTCTTCACTCACTAGGGGCATTGCTGGCTGAAGCAACATTTTATTGTGCATCTCTAGTTGCCCCCTTGAGAAGGTAGTGGTGAGCCGCTAGTCCATGTGCTGTGGGTAGACCCACAATGTCATTGGGGAGGAAATTCCAGGATTTCGACCCAGTGACAGTGAAGGAACAGCGTTATGTTTCTAAGGCAGGCTTGTGAGTGGTTTGGCGGGGATCTTGTCACTTTTTCTGCTGTCCTCGTCCTTCTAGATGGAAGTGTCATGGGTTTGGAAGATGCTGGTCTGACGATTTTTGGTGAATTTCTGCAGTGCATCTTGTAGGTAGATGCTGAGTAGCAGCAGTGTGTTCTGTGGTGGAGGGAGTGGATGCTTGTGGATGTAGTGTCAATCAAGTGGGCTGCTTTGTCCTGGATGGATGAGCTTCTTGAGTGTTGGATTTGCACCAACCCAGGTAAATGGGGAGTATTCCATCACATGCCTGACCTGTCTTGAGGTTGGTCGACGGGCTTTTTGGAGTCAGGAAGTGAGTTACTCGCTGCTGTACTCTTAGCCACTGTATTTATATGGCAGGCCAAGTCCAGTTTCTAGTCTGAAACAAACAGAGATCCTTATGAAGTAGGGTCACTGGACCTGAAACGTTAACTCTCTTTTTCTCTCCACAGTTGCTACCAGACCTGAGGTTTTTTTGGCAATTTGTTTTATTTTCCTGACTTCTAGCATCTGCAGTTCTTGGGTTTTTTATTTTGGTCAATTGTTGCCTCCCCAGGATGTTGATAGTGGGGGATTTAGTGATGGCAATGCCATTGAGTGCCATGGGGTGATGGTTAGATTTGTCTTTTATTGTAGATGGTCATTACCTGGCATTTGTGTGGGAAGGCAGTGACCTAGTGGTATTACCACTGGACTGTGTTAATCCAGAGAGCCAGGTAATGTTCTGGAGACCAAGGTTCAAATCTCGCTATGGTGGAATTGGAAGTCAATAAATATCTGGAATTAAGAATCTGTTGATGACAGTGAATCCATTGTCAATTGTTGCTGGGGAAAACCCATCTGGTTCACTAACGTCCTGGTCTGGCCTACATGTGATTCCAAACCCACGGCACTGCTGTTGACTCATTAATTGCCTTCTGGGCAATTAAGGATGGGCAATAAATGCTGGCCCAGCCAGTGACACACTCATCCTGTGAATGAATTTTTTAGAAATGTTATTTGCAACTTGTCAGCTCAAACCTGGATTTTAACCAGACCTTGCTGCCTTTGGACATGGTCTGCTTCAGCAAACATCCTACTTCTGACCTTTTTATGATTTGTCCTGCTTTTTGTGTACAGGACATACCTGGGCAATTTTCCACATTGTCAGATGGATGCCAGTGTTGTTACTGTACTGGGCAGCAAGTTCTGGAACAAGTCTTCAGTATTATTGCCAGAATGTTATTAAGGTCTGTAACCTTTGCAGTGTGCAGTGCATCCAGCCATTTCTTGTTATCACCTTAGTGATTTGAATTGGCTGAAGACTGGTATCTGTGATGCTGGGGACTACTGGAGCAGACTGAGATGGATCATTCACTCAGTATTGCTGGCTGGAGAATGTTCATAGAGTCGTACAGTACAGTAGCAGTCCTTTGGCCCGTTATGCCTGTACCATCAAAACAACATTAAATCTACACTAGCAGGACCACATTCCAGGAAGAATGTTACTGTTTGTCTCCGATGTATTGTGTGTTTGAAACAGGATCTGTACTTTTTGACATCTGCCAGAGAGGCCATGGGTCTAAATGTAATCTTTTATCTGAAAGATGCCCACACCCTGATGGTACCTGCTCTGCAGCAGGAGGCTGTGTGTGAATTTTGTGCTCCAGCCTTGTGTAGCATCTGAACCGCGAACCCCTGACACAAGTGGCCGAAGACGTTCTCTTTGTTCTCCAACACTACTTGACACTTCCTGGAGCTCAGAATATGGCCATTTCAGCTCCTGCTCACTGACTCTTGGGCATTTTTGTCTGTTATTAAACAGCCTTGGCTTCACACAGCTTTGAAAACAGCTTCAATATTCCTTCACAAATAGTAGTGAGGAGTGATCTCTGCCTACTCCTTGATAGGAGGAGGAGCCCTGTGAAAATTGCAAACCGTACTTGGGTATTCCTTGAAACAGCTGTTAACATTGGATACATCCTTTGAATCATTGAGGCATAGAAAAGGGTAAGTTTATTGTCTCTAACCCCATGATGTTCCTGTCCTGGGAGTGTTTGATGGGGATAGCGTGAACCATATTGTTCAGTCTGTTGTTTTGGAATGCTAACTGATCTGTCTGCATTCTCTCGCTTCAGTGGGACAGGGAAGGTTCTGCTTTCCCTCTCATCGAAACGGGATCTCGGCTCATTGCTGTGGGAGAATTTGGCAGTTTGGGGCTGGCAGTGGTTTCTGTGCCTGGGATACTGTGTTGTTTGGAGTGGGGTATCATAGGTCAGGACTGTGCAGAAGGGCATTTTTGAATTTGGGATTGTGGTTTGATTCTATTGATTTGAAAGGTTTTCTGGCTGCTCAATCTGATTTGGTTGTGAAATTTCTCTGTTTTGTTGTTACCTATGTTTGAGGACTTTCGATCACAAGTTGTGATTTCCCCCAGGCTGTAAAATCCACGCCTGAAACACTCCTGGTTATCCTGCTGGTTGTTGTGACGTAATAGTTGAGGGTGAGGAAGAGGAGGGAGAGGCTTTGTGAGGGATTGAGGAGAGAGGAGGGCTGTTGGGGCAAGCGTGAGGCCTGCCAACAAATGCCAGTGAAACTGAAAACGTATGAATGAGAATTCTGAAACCGAGATTATTCCTGCCCACTCAGAACATTTTATTTTCTCTCTGTCTCTTTCCTGTTCCACCCTCCTCAGGGCCCCTCAAAGCTTTCTGATCCAGCTGTAGAAGGGGTGAGCTGGAGTCTGTCTTTCCACACTTTTTTTATAGAAGCAGGGTGTCGTACAGCACAGAAGAGGCCCTTCAGCCCAGCAACTCTGTGCTGACCTGTCTACACCAGTCCCATTTCGTGCACTTGGCCCATTGCTTTGAATGTTATGATATTTCAAGTGCTCGTCCAAGTACTTTTAAAAAGTTGAGGTTTCCTTCAACTACTCTCCCAGGCAGTGCATACCAGAGGTTGTCCTCCAGTTCTCTCTCAACCTCCTGCCTTTTGTCTTCATGTTCTGCTCCCACATTATTAGAACATAGAACAGTACAGCACCGTTGAGGCCCTTTGGCCCACTATGTTGTACCGAACCTTTACCCTAATCCTAAGGTCTATCTAACCTCCACCCCTACCTTATACTATCGTCCATATGCCTATCCAATAGCTGCTTAAATGCCCCTAATGAAGCCGACTCCACTACCCTCTCCGCAATGCATTCCATGCCCCTACCACTCTGAATAAAGAACCTATCTCTGACGTCTCCCCTATATCTACCTCCACTCACTTAAACCGATGCCCCCTCATAATAGCTACCTCCACCCTAGGAAAAAGTCTCTGGCTGTCTACTCTATCTACACCTCTGATCATTTTGTACACCTCTGTCAAGTCACCTCTCATCCCTCATCTTTCTGAAGAGAAAAGCCCTAGCGCTCTCAACCTTTCCTCGTAAGACCCTTCCCTCCATTCCAGGCAACAACCTGGTAAATCTCCTCGATATAACAAGGTGTGGAGCTGGATGAACACAGCAGGCCAAGCAGCATCATAGGAGCAGGAAAGCTTGACGTTTCAGGCCTAGACCCTTCATCAGAAATGGGGGAGGGGAAGAGGGTTCTGAAATAAATAGGGAGAGAGGGGGAGGCGGATAGAGGAGAGGATAGGTGGAGAGGAGGCAGACAAGTCGAAGAGGCGGGGATGGAGCCAGTAAAGGTGAGTGTAGGTGGGGGGGTAGGGAGGAGATAGGTCAGTCCAGGGAGGATGGACAGGTCAAGGGGGCGGGATGATGTTAGTAGATAGGAGATGGGGGTGTGGCTTGAGGTGGGAGGAGGGGATAGGTGAGAGGAAGAACAGGTTAGGGAGGTGGAGATGAGCTGGGCTGGTTTTGGGATGCGGTTGGGGGAGGGGAGAGGAGATTTTGAAGCTTGTGAAATCCACATTGATGCCATTGGGCTGCAGGGTTCCCAGGCTGAATATGATTTGCTGTTCCTGCAGCCTTTGGGTGGCATTGCAGGAGGCCCAGGATGGACATGTCGTCTGAGGAATGGGAGGGGGAGTCGAAATGGTTCGCGACTGGGAGGTGCAGTTGTTTGTTGCGAACTGAGCGCAGGTGTTCTGCAAAGCGGTCCCCAAGCCGACGCTTGGTTTCCCCGATGTAGAGGAAGCCACAACGGGTGCAGCGGATACAGTATACCACATTGGCAGATGTGCAGGTGAACATCTGCCTGATGTGGAAAGTCTTCTTGGGGCCTGGGATTGGGTTGAGAGAGGAGGTGTGGGGGCAGGTGTAGCACTTCCTGTGGTTGCAGGGAAAAGTGCCAGGTGTGGTGGGGCTGGAGGGAAGTGTGGAGCGGACGAGGGAGTGGTCCCTCCGGAAGGCAGATAAGGGTGGGGAGGGAAAAACGTCTTTGGTGGTGGGGTCAGATTGCAGATAGCGGAAGTGTCGGAGGATGATGCATTGGATCCGGAGGTTGGTGGGGTGGTACGTGAGGACGAGGGGGATTCTTTAATCTCCTCAGCACCTTTTCCAATGCTTCCACATCTTTCCTATAATGAGGAGCCCAGAACTGGACACAATACTCCAGATGTGGCCGAACCAAGCTTTTGTATAGCTGGAGCGCAACTTCACGGCTCTTGAACTCAATCCCTCTATTAATGAAAGCTAACACACCGTACGCCTTCTTAACAACTCTATCCACGTGGGTGGCAGCTCTCAGGGAACTGTGAACATGAACCCCAAGATCCCTCTGCTCCTCCACACTGCCAAGAATCTTTCCGTTAACCCTGTGTTCTGCTTTCAAGTTTTTCCTTCCAAAATGAATCACCTCACACTTTTTTTCAGGGTTAAACTCCATCTGTCACTTCTCAGCCCAGCTCTGCATCCTATCAAAGAACCTTTGTAACGTAGAACAGCCCTCCGCACTGTCCACAATGTGACCCACCTTCATATCGTCCGCGAACTTGCTAATCCACCTTTTCGCTCCTTCATCCAAATCGTTTACAAAAATTACAACTAGAAGAATTATTGATCCTTCAATTAAGGGGAATAGCTGCTCCCTATCCATCCTGTCCATGTCTCTCCGTAATCTTATACATCTCCCCTCAGCCTCCTGAGGAGACTAAGAAATCTGAGTTTATCTAGTCTCCTCAGCACTGAAATGCTCCATCCCAGGCAACTTCCTTGTGAATCTCCGTTGCACCCCCCGCCATTGCAATCTCATCCTTTCTATGGTCTGGCAACTGGAACTACATCGTGCTCCAGCTGTAGCCTCATTGAAACTTTTCTGTCTGTTTAGAGTTCCCACTAAAGGCATACACCTGTGAACTCCATATCCTAGTTTCAGTTTGTTTCAATAATAAGGGCTGAAGTAAATGCCTGAGGTGTTGTTCATCATCTCCGTGCAGTCAGAAAATGTGATTTAACATGCTCTTTAACACACAAAGCCACCTCTTATCTCACCTTCAATCACATCGTGCCATACCTTGCGTGCTCATTCCACCCATACTGTTTTAACAGTCAGTTACAGGGCTTTCATCAAACAGAAATGGAATACAAAATATCGTGTTTGCAAATGAGTCAGAGTTCGGGAAGCTAGTGCCTTTGACAATTTCATGATTCTCAGCTCAGGCCGTCTTGGTCTCTGTGTACCTGGCTATGCTGGAACTTGGCTGCAGTGACTTCACTGTGTTGCAACGTTTCATCACTGGGACTCTGTCGAATTCTGTGTCCATGGAAATGCTGACACGCATCATGCTGCCTGCTCCTGCCTGAAATCCACCAGCAATGAGCAAGCTCAGTCCAGTTGAGGGCTAAGGGGTGAGTTGGTGATGTTGCAGGGGCTCATTGGCTACAGGCAGACTCAACTTCACCGCATATGACAAGATTTGCATTTACCTAGCCCCCTTTTTTAAAAAAAAAATTCCCAGGGCTTTTAACAGTAGGTCTATTGAATCAAGTTTGAAACTGAGCTAATGGGATGATGATAATGCACCAGAACTTCAGTCAATAGCATTTGTTTTAAAGACCAACTTAAAGGGGATGAGAGATAACATTGGAGTTCAGAGCTCAGGACCAAAGCAACTGGACTGTTTACAATGGGGTGACAAAATAATGTAGACTTCAATAAGCACTGAGATCCCAGAGGATTGTAGGGCCAGAAGAGATTTGAAAAATGGGGGTGGTGAGCACGTGGAGGAGTTTGAAAACAAAAGTTGAATATTTTAAAATCAAGCTGTTCCTCTGCCAGAAGTCCACATGAGGTCTGTCGCTGTACAAGACTGGGGTGCGGTGCTGGCGGGGACGGGTCTGTCGCTGTACAAGACTGGGGTGCGGTGCTGGTGGGGACGGGTCTGTCGCTGTACAAGACTGGGGTGCGGTGCTGGCGGGGACGGGTCTGTCGCTGTACAAGACTGGGGTGCGGTGCTGGCGGTTGTTTCTAAATCTAACCCTTGACTGCATTGCAACAGGAATGCCAGTGTTTGTAAGTCTACAAATTCTGCCTTCAGTATAACCACCTGAATCGTCTGTAGGGATGGATTGTAATTAAAACTTTGATTTTTAAGAACATTTTTGGGTTTGCATGGTTTGAATTTTATTTCTTCTTGCTGCCCAGATCCTCCTCCTGTTTGAGTCATGGCACCATTTCTTCGCCTCTCGTTTAATTCCTACGAGGTGGGATCCTTGGTGAATTCAGCTGACCCTCTACCACCATTTGTTGCTGTAAAGGTGAAGGAAGCCTTGACAACAGGTATGAAAGGTGCAGCTCTGAGCTTCAAGGGAAGGGATCCCTCTATCTCTACAATCTGGGGAGTTTGGCAGGGACTCCCTGCCCCTTCTGGAGGTGCCAGGGTAAATCCCACCCATTCTTGCCCATTCACTGCAGTATCAGGTGGGGGGCCTGTGAGAACTAGATGTGGGCATTCTGACTTGATGATAGTATGGGTCAAGCTGCTTCCTGGAAAGCAGCAAGTTTACGTGGATTATCAATGATTTAGATGAGGAATCTAAATGTAATATCTCCACATTTGCAGATGACACAAGACTGGGTGATCTGTGAGCAGGAAGCAGAGATGCTTCAGTGTGATTTGGACAGGTCTAGTGAGGGCGGAAGGCAGATTATTATCTGAATGGCAATAGATAAGGAAAGGGAGATTGCATGAGATCTGGGTGTTCTTGTACATCATTCAGCGGTGTGCAGCAAGTGGTGAAGAAGTTAAAATATACTTTGGTCTTGAGTACAGGAGCAGGGATGTCTTGCTGCAATTATACAGGACCTTGGTGAGACCACACCTGGAGTATTGTGTACAGATTTTACTTCCTCCTCTGAGGAAGGATGTTCTGGTTGTGGAGGGAGGTACAGTGCAGATTCATTAAATTGATTCCTGGGATGGCAGAACTGGTATATGAAGAGATACTTGTAGTAGTTTGGATTATAAAGTTTTTAGAAGAATGAGGGATTCTCATAACCTGTAAAATTTTACCAGAGTATAGACAAGGTAAACACGGAAATGATGTTCCTGATGACCAGGGAATCTAACCCTAAGGTTTGATCATAATGAATGGTGGAGCAGGCTTAAAGGGGCTGGATGGCCTACTACTCCTGTTTTCTCTGATCTTAAGTTGTATCATTGGAAGTGAACTGAGAAGCAGCTATGGTCCTGAGCTCCTCAAATTGTTTGTGGGTTTGAAGGGAAGTCACTGACCTCAAACTCAAGTCACTCAGTCAAGTGAGATTAGTAATTACAGTGTGAAGACAGGAAGTAGGGAGGGGAGGCCGGTTACTGTCAGGAATATCACAAGATCTAAAGCACGATGGCTGAATAAACACAATAGATTTTTTAAAAAATTGGAAAAAACTATTTTTGGGCAGAAAAAAAATGACCGGGCGCTATTTAAAAATTAAGCGATCCTTTTTCAAGACAGATGCAAGTGTATTTTCTTGTAGAGTTGTGTTGCTTTGAAACTGTCTTTGGAAGTTGGCACGTTGAATATTTTTTAAAGTGTGAGTAGATCCTTTTTGGTAAAGAAATCAGAGGGCAATGGGGGTGAATAGGAAGGTGAATGTTGAAATACAAACTGATCTTATTGACTGATAGAAAAGGCTCAAGGAGTTGAACGGCCTACTTCTGCTTTTAAAGAGTTTGTTTGTAATGATATGACTGTGCTGGGAGAAATGTGCTGAAGAAGAAGCCCCACTGCTCCACCAGCTGCCCGTTTTGTAAATGTGTTGATGCAATCACTAATGCGGCCAGTTGCTTTTCTGTTGTTCTGGACTGAAGTACAAAAGAGATGTCCCTCAGGCTGCTTCTAATGAACCCAAATTATTGTAAAGGAAGCTTATTCTTAAAGCAAGTAGCAAATGCTGGTTAACATTTAAAACGTGATCTGGAATTAAAACTGTATCCCCTTAATCCCACAACTAGACATAAACTTAAAATGCAAAAACTCAAATTTCTGCATAAGTGATTTTTTTTTTTTTTTGCACTTTAATAAAAGGGAAAGTATGAATGCTTTTAGGCCAAGGATAGGATGTGATGACTTCTCACACTGTCTTTTCCTGTTGATGAAGCTGAAGATTTAATGGTATACATTGAGACGAGTGTCTAGTTCTGACTATGTTTGATTCTTCAGAACATGGTCACAGCCCAACTTCTCAGCCTCTACTAGGTAGACAGGAAGTATTGGTATTAGAAAAATCTCAGGCTCCCAAGGGCTTCTTCTGAGATCAAGATTTCAGGAGAGTCTTGCAGTCTCTGGGTATTCTGCTTTACTCTCTGACTCTTGGTCTGTAGAACCGAGCTCTAATATTGTAAAGGGTTGCTATGCAAGCGTTAACAGAAGGGCCCCAATCCCCTTGATACCTGGTTTTTCCAGTAATTAAGGCCATAAACCCTATTTCTTGTTGGAGAAGCAGCGAAGCAAAGCTTTCAAAGTCACTTGATTTTCAATAAAAATAGTATGGAGCTTACAGCATCATAAAGCTGTTGACTTCATTTATTAGAAGTCAAATAGCAAAACCACTTTTCAGTTGAGATTGTCCTGAAACATAACTTTATGGATTCAGTATGATAAGATGTGGCCAGATACTGACTGACCGTGCAAACAAAATCACACAAGTCTAATGAGACCATTTAGCTCATCAAATAAGCATCATGACCTAGTGTCAAAGTCTTCCTTTATTCCCCAAACCCTTGTGCATTACTTTTATCCAAATAATCATCCAATACTCTTCTGAACACCTCAATTCAATCTGCTTCCACCATACTTCCAGGCAGCTCATTCCATGCTCTAGCTTTTTGCTGTGTGAAGTGTTTCCTCACATCACTTTCGACTTAATGTCCCTTCATCATTGTTCCTTTCTCGAGCAGAAACAGTTTCTCCCCATCTACTCTGTCCAGCCTATTCATGATTTTGAAAACTTCTATCAGATCTCCTCTCAGTCACCTTCTCTCCAAGGCAAACAATGCCAACTTCTTCAATCTATCCTCATCATTGAAGTTCCTCATAGAAATAGAACAATACAGCGCAGAACAGGTCCTTTGGCCTTCAATGTTGCGCCGACCTGTGAACTAATCTAAGCCCATCCCCCTACACTATCCCATCATCATCCATATGCTTATCCAAGGACTGTTTAAATGCCCCTAATGTGGCTGAGTTAACTACATTGGCAGGCAGGGCATTCCACGCCCTTACCACTCTGTGAGTAAAGAACCTGCCTCTGACATCTGTCTTAAATCTATCACCCCTCAATTTGCAGCTATGCCCCCTTGTACAAGCTGACATCATCATCCTAGGAAAAAGACTCTCACTGTCCACCCTATCTAATCTTCTGATCATCTTGTATGTCTCTATTAAATCCCCTCTTAGCCTTCTTCTCTCCAATGAGAACAGACCCAAGTCCCTCAGCCTTTCCTCTTCCCAGAAACCATTTTTGTAAATCACTTTCGCATCCTGACCAATGTGTTTACACTTAAATATTCTAGCTGAGAGCTAATAAGGGTCGTGTACAAGTTCAGCATCTCCTCCTTGCTTTATTAACTACTCTCTCTACCTGTCCTGCCACTTTCAATGATCTGTGCACAAAAATACACCCAGATCGCTCTCCTCCTGAACCCCCTTTAGAATTGTATCCCCAATTTTTATATTGTCTTCTAATGTTCTTCTGGCTAAAGTGCATCACCTCGCACTTCTCTGTATTAAACCTCACCTGTCCCTTATCCCTTCATTCCACCAACTTGTCAATATCCTTCTGGAGTTCCATATTGTGCTCCTCACAATTTACAATTCTTCCAAGCTTTGTGTCATCTGCAGACTTTGAAATTGCCCCCTGCACATCAAACTCTGAATCAATGATATGTATCAGGAAAAGCGAGGGGTCCCAAATTCTGACTCCAATAGAAGCAAAGTACCACAGAGGCTGGAAATCTGAAACACTGAAAGTGTAAAAGTGGGGGTGGTATTGCATTAATAGGCAGGGAGTCAGTTACTGCAGTTAGGAGGAATGATTCCTTGGAGGGGTCATCAAAGGGAAGCTTCGTGGGTAGAATTTAGGAATAAAAATTGGCAGTCACACTGGGAGTGTAATCCAAGCCCCAAACAACCAGGCAATTGAGCAGATATGCAGTCAATTCAATAAGGCATGTAAAAGTAGTAACAAGGTAATTACATAAGAGGATTTCAACCATCCTAATGTTAATTGGGATAATGGAGACCGAAAGGACTGCACATGCTAGAAGCTAGAGTCCAATAATGTGGAACTGGAAAAGCACAGCAGGACAGACAGCATCCGAGGAGCAATAAAACCAGCATTTCGGGCTGGAACTTTCTTCAGCCCTGAAGAAGGGCTTCAATCCTGCTCCTCTAATGCTGTTTGACCTGCTGTGCTTTAATTGGGATAATATTGTGTAATAGAGTTAGTGTTGGGGAGGGGGAGGAAATTGCATTAAAAAGCCCCCCTGACATAAAAAATGTACATAATGTGTAGATTTGCCTGTCTGACAAGGAACAATACAGTGCTGGACCTAATTCTGGGGAATGAAGCTGGACAGGTGTGCAAACTGACAGTGGGACAGCATTTTAGGGATGGCATCCACGACATTTTCCCTAACAAATTTGAAATGTACAAGGAAAAGGAGGGTCTGCCAAAAAAGACTTTGAATTGGGGTAAAACAGATTGTATTAAAATTAGTAAACTGGGAATTAGACTGGGAGCATCTACGCAATGGTAAATCTACAGCAGAATGATGGGAGGTGTTCAAAAAGGAATGTCACTGCGGAAGAGTACGGGCCCAATGTGTTCCCTTTGGGGTGAAACATTGGAGCAGCAAGCTCAGGGAACCTGGATGTCTAGGAATATTGAGGACTGGATAAAAAAGAAAAGAGAGAGACCTATACCAACTGGTACAAAGGGAGCAAATCAACAGGGGCCCAAGAGGAGGATAGGTCATGCAGTGGGGAGACTGAAGACAGCAATTAGGGGCATGAGAAAACCGCCGGTAGGTGAGGTTAGGGAGAATCCCGATTATATTTTGCAAATATATCAAGAGGAAGAGATTAACCAAGGAAAGGGTAGGGCCCATTAGGGAAATGTGAGTGGAGCCAGAGGACATTGGTAGAGTGATTAAACAAGTACTTCTCTGTGAAGAGAGAGGATGTAAGTCCAGAATTCGAGAGGATGATAGACAGTGAGGTTCATGAGCACATTGATATAAGAAACCAGGAGGTTTTGGTGATTTTTGGCAGGTTTAGAAGTGGACAGATCTCTGGGTCTGGATGAGTTGTATCCCAGGCTGTTGTAGGAGATGATGGAGAAACTCAGGGCTCTGACCCAAATTTTTAATTCCTCGCTGGCCAACGGGAAGGGCTAGATGACTGGGGGACAGCAAATATGATTCCATCTCGCAAGAAGGGTGGTAGAGAGAAATCGGGGAATTATAGACCAGTGAGTCTCACGTCAGTAGTAGGAAAGCATATGGAGAAAGCAGTGAACAAAAACATTAATCCCCACTTAAAAAGAATTGGGGTAGTTAATATACCTTTGTCAGAGGGAAGCCATGTAAGAATTTTTCGAGGTGACCGTGTTTAGATGCAGATGGGGCAGTTGAAGTAGTTTGTATGCATTTCAGCAAGGCATTTGACCTGGTCCTACATGGGAAACTGATAAAGAAGGTGAAAGCACATGGGACCCAGGTAACTTGGCAAGTTGGATCCAAAATTGGCTTTGGGCTCCAATCACACAAACAGCCTCCTACCACCACTCGGTCTCCTGTTGCAATGTGCAGTGGTGTGCCACAGGGATCAGTGCTGGGTCCGTCATTGTTTGTGATATTCGTAAACAATGGAGCTGAGAATGTGTCCGGAGCTGTAGGAGTGTTAGACAGCATGGAAAAAGACCCTTTGGTCCAACCCGTCCATGCCGACCAGATATCCTAAATTTAATCTAGTCCTGTTTGCAATCATTTAGCCCATATCCCTCTAAACCCGTCCTATGCATATACCCATCCAGATGCCTTTTAAATGTTGTAATTGTACCAGCCTCCATCACTTCCTCTGGCAGCTCGTTCCATACACGCACCACCCTCTACGTGAAAAAGCTGCCCCTTAGATCCCTTCTATATCTTTCCCCTCTCACCTTAAACCTATTCCCTCTAGTTTTGGGGTCTCCTATCCTGGGGAAAAGACCTCTGCTATTCACCCTATCCTTGGCCTTCATGATTTTCGTAAATCTCTAGGATCACCCCTCTGCCTCTGCTCCACAGCAAATAACCCTAGCCTATTCAGCCTCTCCCTATAGCTGAAACCCTTGTTGTGATGGTAGGAGAGGATAAGTAAGTTTGCCAATGATGTGAAGATTGGCCAGATGGTTCTTGGTGAAGAAGAAGGTGTTAAGTTACAGGAGGAGATAATGTATCGGGCAGGTCAGAATTTGATGGAATTTAATCCTGATAAGTATGAGTCAAGGTACTTAAATGGCTGGACACAAGGAAGCTCAGAGGAACAGAGGGATCTTGGGGAGCCTGTCAGCAGATCCCTGAAGATGGCAGGGCAGGTTAATAGGATGGTTCAGAAGGCTTACGGGATACTTGCCTTTATCAGTTATTACACAGATTATAGGAGCAGGGAGGTGATGTTGGAGCCGTACAGGACTTTGGTGTGGCCATAGTCGGAGCACAGTGTGCCGTTCTCTTCTCCGGATGTGATTGCACAGGAATGGGTGCAAAGTAGATTCACCAGGATGTTGCCTGGTACGGAGCATTTCAGCAATGAAGAGAGGCTGGGTGCGCTTGGGTTGTCCTCTATGGAGGAGAGAAAGTTGAGGAGGGACTTGATAGCATTTAAGATTATGAGGGATATGGATATAAAGCCGCTGTTCCCTCATTTGAAGGGGTAGAAACAAGGGAGTATTATTTTAAACTGACGGGCAGGAGGTTTAGAGGGGATTTGAGGAAAAAACACTTTTCACCCAGAGGGTGGTGGGGGTCTGCAGTGCGCTGCTGGGGAGGGGAGTTGAGGTGGGAAACCTCAAACATTTTAGAAATACTTGGATGAGCACTTGAAATGTCAAACATTCAACGCTTATAGGCTAAGGGCTAGAAAGTGGGACTAGTGTAATTGCTGGCATATTTTTGGCAGTTCAGGCCTGATGGGCCAAAGAGGACTTCCTCAGTCCTGAGGAAGGGTAACCGGACCCGAAACATTAACTCTGTTTTCTCCTTCACAGATGCTGCCAGACCCGCTGAGCTTTTCCAGCAACTTTGTTTTTGTTGTCATTGATATCAACATTGACCCCACCCGCTGGTTGCTCACCATTCCCAGAGGAATGTCCTGGAGCCACTCTGTGACATTGTTGACCCTGGCACCAGGGATGCAACATATCATCCTGGAGTTACATTGATGCGCAGAGATATACCTATCTATTCCCCTCATAACAAATTCCCTATCAATATCACTCCTGGCTTCTTCCTGTCAGCCACTCTCACTGCCTTAAACATAGCTCTGACTCCACTCCCTTGAGGAGTCAGTGCCCTCAGAGTCCAAAATGGCAAACTAGTTTGTGAGTGAGACTCCAGACGCTTGGATTGCCTGGCAGTCACCCACTTCCTTTCTGCCTCCAGGCTGTTAAGCTGTGCTGTGACTACGGAGGGGAGTGAGAATGAACAACTGTTCCAGTATTTTAAAAGTAGAACGGGAGTTCTCTATCAGAACATAATGTTTTAATTTCTGCTCTAGGCCAAGGTGGACCATGAGTTTGATTCCTAGTTGTGTGGTCACTTGTTCCTGTTCTTTGCTGGTTATCTCTCTCTGTTCAGCTGTTCCTTGTCTTTGAGCAGAACGCGGGAAGACTCTGGTTCAGAAGAAGCCAACTATGTATCCAGACTGGCAATCTTCCTTTGATGCTCACATTTACGAGGGACGTGTGATCCAGATTGTGCTGATGAAGAGTGCAGAGGAACCTCTGTCTGAGGTCACTGTTGGGGTTTCAGTCCTTGCTGAACGTTGTAAGAAAGGCAGTGGCAAGGCAGAGTTCTGGGTAAGTGAGGGTTAATGAGCTTAGTGTACTGAAAGTATATGGACCAGACAGTAGCATCAATAAAGAAGAGGATATTCAATCTCCACTTCACTAAATCAGCTCAGGAAAATCAGTTAGCGGGCAGAGACCAGCCTGTACTGTCCATCTCGTGTCCACTGCAACACCAACGTTTAAACAGAAACAAGGAACAAATGCTGTGATAGGGAAAATTGGCAGAAACAGTGTGTTCTAAACCTACGTATTGTAGTCTCTTGCTAACCCTTGCGGCTGGATGAGCAAAACGTCCTTTGTCCTGGGACTGTTTGATGGGCACAGTGTCAAGGGAACTTCAGCTTTAGATATAAAAGAGTAGAGGAAAAGTTACTCTGCATTTAACCCCATTTCCTTATCAAAGTTTTCATACATGAGAACAGATTTAAAGTATTATGAATTTATTTTTAGTTTTAGCTGTGATTGTTTTAAAGGCAGATGTGACAGTGAATTGTACACAGCAATGTCCCTTTGTCTAAGCAGATCAATGATCACTTGCCCTGCCCTGACAGCAAGGAATCCTGCATTCCAAAAATATCTTGTTGTCTCCAAGTTCACAGTGAGCTCAAGTCTTGGTTTACTGTATCACCTGAAAGCCTGACCCTCTGAGGTTGGTACTCTTCCTTAGCACTGACCCTTGGAGTGTGGCATCACCCTGCATCATCTCTGTTCTGAGTCTGAACAGTATTTTAAGAAGTGACCAGGAGGGAGTATGTGAGACTGCTAGCCCTGTAGTGACAAGTAGTGTGTGCAGCCACAGCCAATTCACTGAGCCCTGACTGTGAGGACAGTTTATAATGTTCACTAATGTCTGTCTGTGTCTCGTTCCACAGTTGGATTTGCAGCCCCAGGGGAAGGTACTAATGGCAGTACAGCTGTTCCTCGAGGATTCAGGTGAGATTCTGCAGGGATCATTCCTCAATGTGAAAGTTTCCTCCTTACTTGTTTCTTTCCATGCCCTTGTCCTGTCAACAGAGGTTGAGGAAGAATTTTGTTCACTGTGTTTTGGAGTTGGAGTGTGTAAAAGGTTGCTTTCCTGCTATAGCTGCTGGACAGTTAGAAATCTCTTCATCTCAGACTGGTTAGCGTTTGGAATATGTGAAAGAGCGGGGGTGGGAGGACTCTGTGAAGCTGATGGACACTTGAGAGTGTTAGCTGATGATAATCACAGTGTTGCAGGGTGAATCACTGATCTTTGCACTATATCCTGTCAATGAACACCATTGTTAGGCAGCAAGGTGTATACAGGAGAGTTTAAAGGGATATTTTTTACTGATTCTATGAATAATTTACAAGTTAAGGTGAATATCCAAGGTCTTTTCCCCAGGGTAGGGGAGTCCAAAACTAGAGGGCATAGGTTTAAGGTGAGAGGGGAAAGATTTAAAAGATACCCAAGGGTGGTGCATGTATGGAACGAGCTGCCAGAGGAAGTGGTGCAGGCTGGTACAATTACGACGTTTTAAAAGGCATTTGGATGGGTATATGAATAGGAAGGGTTTAGAGGGATATGGACTAAATGCTGGCAAATGGGAGTAGATTAAGTTAAGCTATCTGGTTGGCATGGACGAGTTGGACCGAAGGGTCTGTTTCCATGCTGTATAACTGTATGACTCTATGGCTGTTTCTGCTCCATTTCCTTGCACATTCTTCCTGTTTTCCCCCCAATCTACACAATCCCCTGGAGAGGGTAAATGTTTTTCCCTACTGCTGTATTACCACAAGTTCAAATCCTAAATGTCTGATTTCCAGAACATTGTTACTCTTGGGATGACCATGTGAGTGCCGACCTATATTTCAGTCATCCAGTTTCCCATTTGAGCCCACGCCTGCAGCCACCTTTTTGCTAACAAAGACCAATCTTTTAGCCATGACAATATGCCTTGTTTCACCAATATACATTGGTTTGGTGACAGTAAAACTGCAAGTTTCAGTGGCTGAAATCTTTCCCTGGGAGTATTTGATGGGGACAGTGTCGAGAGAGCCATGTCGGGTTGGAAGGGTCATTGGACCCAAAATGTTAACTCTGATGTTTTTTCTTCACTGGTGCTGCCAGACCTGCTGAGCTTTTCCAGCAACTTCTGTTTTTGTTCCTGATTTACAGCATCTCCAGTTCTTTCGGTTTTTGCTTAGAGAAAGCTTTGCTCTCTACCTAACCTTGTGCTGTACCTCCCCTGGGGATGTTGGAAAGGGGATGGTGTAGAGAATGTTTTACTCTGGTTTTAAAAAAAGGCAGACCTCCAAATTTTATTTTAAAGGAATCAAGCAATGTTCACTTTCTACTCTTTCTAAAAAAAAAAAGAGGCAGCTTTACTCTTCCTCAGAACCGTTCTGAGGAATAGTCACTAGACCTGAAATGTTCACTGATTTCTCTTCCTAGATGCTGCCAGACCTGCTGAGCTGTTCCAGCAATTTCTTTTTTTGTATAGAAGAAGCTTTACTCTGTTCCTAACCTTATGCTGTTCCTAATTACACTGACACTAGCAGCACAGGTTTTGGAATGTATGCAATTTGGGGCAGTGATTTTTTTTTTGTTGTGTTTTTTTTTTTTTTTTTGCTCATTGCTGGGCCTAGTTAATGTCAGGGTGCCAGATAATGGGAGGTGAATAGAAAGGAGCTGAAAGAAAGATTTGAATTTCTGAAGAAGGGTCCAGACCCAAAACGTCAGCTCGGATGCTCCTCTGATGCTGCTTGGCCTGCTGTGTTCATCCAACTCTACACCTTGTTATCTATGAAAGAAAGATCTAATCAGAGATGGGAAACCAATCATCTTACTTGCAATCAGCCACACCCACTGGCCCCCCATACCTTGTTGCTGTGGTAAAATAATAGGTTGTAAAACCTGAATGACCGGCTTCCCAAGTCCCTGCTGCTTTTAACTATGTAATTTTATGCACAACCTTGTCTTGTTAAATGGCTCTCTCCAGGGGCACTGGGTTGAGTTATCAGTAGGTCAGGACAGTGTGACAATGGGCTATTCTGAAAATCTGATATTGCAGTGGAGAGGCTTTGAGAGGGGCCATGCACAACCCTCTCAAAGTGGCAGAGCTGGCTAACCGATCATCATAAAGTGCAGAAACAGACCATTCCACCCAGGCCACACTGACCTTCCAAAGAGCATCCCCCCCCACCTTATCCCTGTAACCCTGCATTTCCCATGGCTAATCCACCTAACCTACATATCCTTGAACACTATCGGTAATTTAGCATGGCCAATCCACCTAACTTGCACTTCTTTGTGTGGGAGGAAATCGGAGCACCCGGAGGAAACCCATGCAGATGTGGGGAGAATGTGCAAGCTCCACACAGTCGCCCAAGGCTGAGAATCGAACCCGCGTCCTTGGCACCTGTGAGGCATCAGTGCTAACTGCTGAGCCACCATGCTGCCCATAATGATTAGGAACAAGCCAATTGAGCTCACCGTTACGGTCTTTCTAATTGGAAGAATCTTAAAGCTGCAGTACACCATTTTCTGTCCTGCCTTAAACCCCAGCACCACCACCCCCTCCCTGCTGTCCCCCATCAACCCTATTCCCTGGGGAAAGGTAAATGGCATTACTGAGCCACTGGATTTTATGATTTAATAGACAATTTCATGTCCTGATTATAGACCAACCTCCATTTCCATGCATTTTCCAATTCCCCTTGTGATTCCTCTGTCTGTCAAGAATCTGTATAACTGAGCCTTGCAAATGTTCAATAATCCTCCATCTGCTGCTCTCTGGGAAAAGATTTCCACAGTTAACAACCCAATGAGGAGGGGAAAAGAAAGTCTTGCCTCTGCCTTAATGGCTAATTCCTTCATGTTTAAATTGTCTGTGGTTTAAGCTCTCTCACAAGGCAAACAATCTTTCAACATTCCACCCCGACACCTCCAATCCCCTCTGGATCTTTTATGTTTCAACATGTTTTATTTTTCTCAACTCCAATGGCGTAACTTGTCTGACCTTTCCTCATGAAATAAACCTCTTCATTGCAAGATTCACCTGAGTGAACATTCTCTGAATTTCTCATAACGAGGTTACATTATTTATGGAGTCATAGAGTTATCTTTCCTTCCAATTTATCCATGTTGACCAGCCATCCCAATCTAACCTAGTCCAACTGGCCAGCATTTGGCCCATGACCCTTTTAAACCCTTCCTGTACATATGCCTTTCAAATGTTGTAACAGTACCAGTCTCCTCCTCCCTCCTCTGGCAGCTCGTTCCATATACGCACCACCTTCTGTGAAAAAGTTGCCCTTTAGGTCTCTTTAAAATCTTTCCCCTCTCGCCTTAAAGCTATGCCCACTAGTTTTAGACTCCCCTACCCTGGGGAAAGTAAAATAGAGACCAGCTCTCTGGACTGTACTCTAATATGGACCCACCAATCCCATGTACATCTGTGGCAAAGTTTCTCCAGCATCTGCAGTACCTTTTATCCCTGCTTTTCCTATTCTGTTCCCCTCTGCCTGATTGCATTAAGTTTATTTTTAAGTATCATGTCATGATCTCTGTAACGATAATGTAGCATTTCCCTTTGGTAGCTGTTAAGCTAAATGACCAGTAGTTTCCTGTTTTCTATATCTATCCTTCCTTGACTAGAGAGCTCATATTCAGTATTTTCCAGGATGTAGGAAACTATAGTAAATTAAAACCAATATGTCCGCTCCTCAGCAGCCACATCAGTCAGAGCCTGAGCTGCTGTTTGTGTTGACAGATTGTCACCAGTCTGTGAGGGAGGAAGATGGAGCAGTGACACTGAACCGGCGCCGAGGAGCAATCAAACAGGCGAAAATCCACTACATCAAGAACCATGAGTTCACTGCCACCTTCTTCCGACAGCCCACCTTCTGCTCAGTGTGTCGGGATTTTGTCTGGTAAGGATGATGGGATAGAGCCTTTGTGACTGTGTAACTCAGCTCAACTGTCTGAGATTGGAGGTCAGCGAGGCCTATCACCCAGGGCTGGGGGGAGTGATTGGAATACAGGGACAAAGGGGTTTGGTGTCTGAGGGGAACACAGTCCAGGAATTAGCTGGATCAGGGGAATGGGTGGTCACCCTTAGCACTCAATGTGCCATCATTCTGTTCTGTGGTGCAGTGTTTCCAGATTTTGATTAGTTCCACAGATCCAGTTTTTGGGCCTGAGCCTCAGTTGAGAGTGAGTGCCACAATTGTGGCCTTCGGATTCTCTGCTTTTATTGACTCTGTGTCTGTGATGTGGCCATTAAAACCATCCAACTGGCTCCTGGGCACAGCCGCCTCCTCGGGGCTATTACCCACCACACCCTCTGCTGACTCCTGGGCCATGCCAGGGTTTTATTTGTTTTGTGGTGAATGCTGTCTTTGCTGCAGTTTGCTCAGTGTTGACTCTCCTCCACAGGGGCCTGAACAAACAGGGCTACCAGTGTCGACGTGAGTATTGGTCTCTCTCTGTCTCTGTGTCTCTCTCTGTCTCTGTGTCTCTCTCTGTCTCTCGCTCTCGCTCTCTCTGTTCTGGTCTGTAATCCCCTTTCTCATTTCCTTGTAGAATGTAATGCTGCAATCCACAAGAAATGTATCGATAAAATCATCGGTCGTTGTACAGGCACTGCCACCAACAGCAGGGACACCGTGGTAAGTTCAGCAGAACTCTTAAGTCCTGTACCAAACTGCCTTCCTCTTACCCTCCTGCCAGACTCCCTTGCCCACAGCTCCATTTACTGTCCATTCCTAAATGTCCACATGAGCAGTTTGATACCAGCCAGATGGGGGTGGGGATGGGGAATCTGGAGTCCCACCTCATACCCACCAGGTAAAAAGGGCAGATCCCCTTCCTGAGGCTTTTCATGAACTAGAGGTTTACACAAAAATTTACCAGTGCAATGATCACCAGATACCGGCTCCTATGTAGATATACAGTATCCTCCTAGTATTAAATAATGTCTGTGTCTGTGCTACTGAAGATGGATGCTGTCACTCTAACACTTTGTTCTCTAGTTCCAGAAGGAGCGTTTCAATATTGATGTTCCACACAGGTTTAAAGTGAATAACTACATGAGCCCGACATTCTGTGATCACTGTGGGAGCTTGTTGTGGGGTCTGGTCAAACAAGGACTCAAATGTGAAGGTGCGTCTCTCACTTGTCCCCAGAGCTCAGCTGATATCATCTGTGGGTGTCCTGCACTGATTCACTCTTTAAAAATTGCTGTTTCTCTTCCTGCTGCAGAATGTTTGATGAATGTGCACCACAAATGTCAATCCAAAGTTGCCAATCTTTGTGGGATCAACCAGAAACTGATGGCTGAGGCACTGAACCAGATTAGCCTGGTAAGTGAAACCCAGCGCTGGGGATCTGGGTGTTTGGCTTTGGTTAACTGTGGATTCTTTTTTTAAAATAACTATTTAAACAAAGTTTGGATTTTCTATCCATACCAGTTACTGCAACAGAAATTACAGAATGAATAGTCATTGAAAGAGCTGTGGGGGAGATGCAGGGGTGTGTCAGACTGTTCCAGCTGTTTGGATGTTTAGCTGGAATGAGACTTCTGTGTCTTCACCCAACTTGCCTATGACAGCTCTTTTTTTTGCAAAGAGTTATTGAAATTTATCCCCTTTCTCTTGCTTTTCCTACAGTCCTTCAAATTTGAAATCTCATGTTGAACCTGTTTTCTCTAATCTTCTGAACAGCATGTCCCAGACCATAATTTGCTGCATAATTATAGAATCATAAAATGGTGATCATGTGGCTGAGGCCATTCAGCCCATTATCTGTTCTGGTTCTCTGAAGGAGTGATTGACCTAGTATCATTCCACACTGCCTTCTCCATGTAACTCTGGGAGTGGCAGAAGATGCTGACCCAGACAGTGATACTGATGTCCTGTGAACAAATATAATAAAAATGTACTTTGTTAAACAGCTCTCAATGCTATTTTAAAACCTCGTGCACATATCCACCCACATTCCTCTGCTCTCCCTCTTAGAATTGTCTCCTGTATCTTGTGTTGTCCTTCCATGTTCCCTACTAACCAAAATGAATCATTTCACCGTTCTCTGCATTAAATTTAATCTGCCATGTGTCTGTCCATTCCACAGACTTGTTGTGCTTTGGAAATTCTACACTATCCTCATCGTGTTCCACAGTGATTCCAAATGTTGCACCATCTGTACATTTTGACCCTGTTCACCAAGGACTAGGTCATATATATTAAGAAAAGGCAAGGGTCCCTAAGAAACTGCCCTGCAAACCACCTCCTGCCTGATCGCTGATCATGACTTTGTTTCCTTTCACTCAGCGACTTTCATAACTTTGCTGACAACTCTGGTGTGCAGCACTTTATCTGATGTCTCTTGGAATTAAACATACTGTCCTGAACTGCAATACCATCATCAATATAAAATCATAAAATGTTTTTTGTTTTTTAAAAAAAATCTCAAAAATAGCTCTGGGAAATTCGTTAATTACAATTTGCACGAAGGAAGCCATACAGGATTTTCTTAATTAATCTTAATTAATAATTAGAGGTGGCTATTACGAGGGGGTGTAGTTTTAAAGTGAGTGGAGGTAGATATCGGGGAGATGTCAGAGATAGGCTCTTTACTCGGAGTGATTGGGGCGTGGAATGCATTGCCGGAGAGGGTAGTGAGTTGGCCTCATTAGGGGCATTTAAGTGGCTATTAGATAGGCGTATGGATGATAGTATAAGGTAGGGGTGGAGATTAGATAGACCTTCGGTTTGAGGTAAAAGTTCGGCACAACATCGTGGGCCGAAGGGCCTGTACTGTGCTGTACTGTTCTATGTTCTAATCTGCACCTGCCCTCTCAACTATAAATTTTTGTCCCAAATTCCTTTTTCTAGAAACCTTCTGTGGTTAACCACGGAGGTTAAACTGGCCTCTCATTGCTGGATTTAACCTTAGTATGTCTAATTAAAGATGTAATATTGAAAACGCTCCAGTCCTCTGGCAACATTGCTGAGTCTCAACAATTTTGGAAAGTTACAGACAGTACCTCTGCAATTTCTTCCACTCACCTTCCAGACAAAATTCTCCTCCTCTCGCCACCACTGTTTAAAAATCAGCCCTTGCTCATCTAGAATATGGATGAGGCAATTTTTTTTTTTGTCGGAGGGTTGACTGTCATTGGAACTCTTCCTGAATAGGTATTGGATACAGACTCTTTTTGTACATGTTTGAGACAAAGGTGAATATATTAACAAAAACCAAAAGAACTGCAGATGCTGTAAATCAGAAACAAAAACAGAGTTCATTTCTGAGGAAGGATCACTGGACCTGAAACGTTAATTCTGGTGTTTTCTTCACGGGTGCTGCCAGACCTGCTGAGCTTTTCCAGCAACTTCTGTGAATATATTCTTAAGCAAGGGGTAGGCAGGTTTGTGGATTTGATGTCACACTCTGATTTCCCCTGATCTTATTAAATAGCAGGACAGAATCAAGGGACTGAATGGCCTAATTCTGTTTTTTTTTTGTCTTTCTAACCTTTTTCTGGTTTCCTACCAGATGTTTCTAAATTCATATTCCTCTGGGCTTACCAACTCCTACTACTGAAAATACTTTATTGAATTGAGTAAAACTCCATGTTAAACATTCCATTCACTTTCACTGGAGGACAATAACAGCTTCTCCAGTAGTTTCACATGTTTAGTTGAGAGTAATACTGTTCAATGTTTAAAATAGTTTTTATTCTTTCAGAAATCATCTACCCGGAGGTCTGATAGCAGTCTGCCTGACAATTCAAACATTGGAATTTATCAGCCATTCAACAACACTGGTGGTCCTGGAACCCCACACATGGACAGCACAGGTAACTACATGGACCCTTCCTAATTGAAATTCGAGAGTGAGTCTGGAGCTGGTGCTGTGACTTTGGAATACTCATTGGTACAGCTTAAAAGAGTGAACCGTGACTGAATCCTGCTGGAGTTAAGGGGAATTGCAGCAGCAATGAGTCCTCTAGGCTGTTGCTGATTAGCCAGGATGGCACTTATTTTCCAAGGTTTTCTACAGGGTGGATTGTGTTTGTGTGTATTCAAGGATGAAGTTACTCAAATAAACAGTTTGACAACCCAGTGGCAGTAGTAGGAGATCACGTTGGAAGTTGAATCAGTGTACATGCATCCAGGAAGTATTGTGATGGAGGGGCAGGAGCAGGATGATTGATCCATGAGGAATTCCAGTTACCAGCAAGAGATTTGGAAGAGGATTGTGTGGTCAGGAGCTTTTGTTTATTTGTTCATTTGTGGGATCTTGGCATCAGTGTTTAGACTGGCATTTATTGTCTATCTCTAGTTACACTCTAGAGGGTATTAGGGAGGGAATTCCAAGATTTTCACCCAGGGACACTGAAAGAATGAACGTATATTTCCTAAAGAAGATGGTGAGTGGCTTGGAGGGGAACTTTTTCCATGTATCTTCTGACCTTTTCCTTCAGAAGTGGTCATGGGTTTGGAAGATCCTGTCCAAGGATCATAGAATCTCTCCAGTGTGGAAGCGAGCTATTGGCCCAACAAGTCCACACCGACTCTCGGACGAGCATCCCATCCAGACTCACCCACCTACTGTATCCCTGTAACCCTGCGTTTCCCATGGCTAATCCAGCTAACCTAGGTGTCCTGAGACACTATAGGCAATTAACATGGCCAATCCACCTAACCTGCACATCTTTGGACTGTGGGAGGAAACCGGAGTACCTGGAGGAAACCCACGCAGACATGGGGAGAACGTGCAAACTCCACACAGGCAGTCACCAGAGGCTGGAATTGAACCCGGGTCCCTGACACTGTGAAGCAGCAGTGCTAACCACTGAGCCACTGTACCATCCCTTTTTGTTCTTGATGGCCCCTCTCTTATTCAGAATCCCCACACCCCACCCCCACTGCCAAACAAGTTTAAACCCTCCCAGTTAACAGTAGCAAATCTTCACACAAGTATGTTGGACCACCTCCGGTTCAAGTACAACCTGTCCCTCTTGTACAGATCACCCCTACCGCAGAAGAGATCGCAGTGATCCAAGAACTCTGGTGAATTTCTGCAGTGCATCTTGTGAATGATGCACACTGCTGCTACTGAGCGTTGGTGAAGGAGGGAGTGGATGTAGTGCCAGTCAAGTGGGCTGCTTTGTCCTGGATGGTGTCAAGCTCCTTGAGTCTTGTTGGGGCTGCACTCATCCAGGCAAGTGGGGGATATTCCATCACAATCTGGGCTTGTCCATCATCTACAAGATACAAGATAGAAGATTTGGGGAGTGAGGAGGTGAATTACTTTCTGTAGGATTCCTAACCTCTGAGCTAGTGTGACCTTTTTATGGCTGGTCCAATGAAGTTTCTGATCAATGGTATCTCATAGGATGTTGACAATGGGGAATTCCAAGGAAAAACCATTGAATATCAGAGGAAGGTGAATAGATTCTCTTGAACTAGAGATGGTGATACCTTGACACTTGCGTGGCATGGGTGTTATTGATCACTTATCAGCCCAAACCTGGATATTGTCTAGATCTTGTTACATTTGAACATGGTCAGTATCTGAGGAGTCACGAATGGTGCTGAACATTGTGCAATCATCAGAAAACATCTCCATTTCTGACCTTATGATGGAGGGAAGGTTATTGATGAAGCAGCTGAAGATGGTTGGGCCTAGGACACCATCCTGAAGAATTCCTGCAGAGATGTCCTGGAGCTAAGATGATTGACCTCCATCAACCATGACCATCCTCCTATGTCTCAGGTATGACTCCAACCACCGGAGAGTTTGCCCCCGATTCCCATTGACTGCAGTTTTGGCTGGGACTCCCTTATATCACACTCGGTCAAACATTGTGTCATGGTTGAGGGAAGTCACTCTTCCTCCCTTTTTTGAGCTCAGCTGTTTTGTCTATACTTGTCTGAAGGCTGTAATGAGATCAGGAGTGGAGCGCCCTGGTGGAATTTCAGCTGAGTGAGAGTGAGCAACTGTTGCTGTCTAAGTGCTGCTGCTTACACCATTGTCAGCCATTCTGCTCAGGATGGTGATGCCCCAGAGTAGGCTGAGGGGTGGTAATTGGCTGTTTTTGTTTGTTTTTAAACTGATTCCATGGGACGTAGGTGTCACTGTGGAGGTCAGCATTTGTTGCATGTCCCTAATTTCTCTTGAAATTGAGTGAATTTCTTGGCCTTCCAGAGGGCTATCAAGAGTCAACTATATCCTGAGGCCTGGAGTCACACGCTGGCCAGACCAGATAAGGACATCAGATTTCCTTCCCTGAAGTTTTAATGGTGGGATCCCTCGTTTTGTTATACTCGTATGTATTATATTGGTTTCCAGTTTCATCTGGCTGCTGTGCTGGGATGTGTCTCCATGTTCCTGGAGCTCCAGCCTGAGTCAGACATTGCTATTACACAACCACCTTCGCAACAACCTGCCCTGCTTTTTATGCAGGGATGTAGCTGGGTACTTATCCATGTTGTCAGGTAGATACCAGTGTTATAGCTACGCCAGGCAGAGCTTAGTCAGGGCTTTGGAGAAACTGGGATAGTGACCCAGTCGACAGCCGCTTGGATGTGATTAGCTAATTTACAAAGGTGGAACCTGCTAGCACAGGAACGATGGGCTTAATGGCCCCCTTCTGCATTTAACAATTTTGTGATTGTGACAGAGACTGCATATCAGAGAGATGGCAGTTGGAGAGGATTGTTTTAAGACGGGGTGACTTGCATAAAAATCGCAGAAACAAGTTGTTTTTGTCCGCCGAGTCTTACTGTTTGTCTTCCTGATGAAAGCAGGGTTTGACATGATGTTGAATATGTAAAAATTGTTATTTCATGTGATCTAATGTCATGATCAGCATCTGGTCATTGAGTCATAGAGCATTGCAACAGGCACTTTGGACCACCATTTCTACACCGACTAACCAGTACGAAACTGCTCTAATCCAGTTTACCTGCGCTTGTTGAATACACTACTATGCTCCAGCATTTTAAATGAGTTGTTGTGAGAGTACCTGCCTCCATGACCCCCTCAGGCAGCTCGTTCCATATTTCTACCACTCTGGGTGAAAATATTCTTTCTCCAGTTTCCTCTAAACCATTTGCTCTGCACCATAAACATATTCCCTCTGGTCTTAGACATGTCCACTATGGGGAAAAGATTCATACAATCCGTGCCTCGTAATTTTGGGGTCTTTCCCCAACTGAACAGAATGGTTTGTGAAGTCATTACAGAAAACTGGGTCTGAATCAATGAAGTCCATCTCACTGACTCTTTAGAAATAATGGTTAAAGAGTTGCTCCCTGAGCTGTACCTGCCGGGCTTAGTAACATGTTCAGAGCCACCCCATACAGAGGGGAGTGGTGGTGGGGCTGGGGCATTTCTGCTCAAGATCCCATCCTGTCCTATACCACTGCCCTTGACAGTAACTGTTAAAGGAGGCTAATGACCAAACCTTTTGGTTCTCGTCCTGTTCAAATGTCCGTTCCTGATGAGTAGTAGCAGGGTACATGGAGAAGCCAGGAGAATGTCACCGCTCATGTGGGGAGCTAATGCCAACGTGAGGGTGGCCTCCTGTGCTGTTATAATCCTGTGATTCAAGAGGCCTAACACACCGATGTGCATAGAGTCATAGAATAATACAGAATGGAAACAGGCCCTTCAGCCCAAACTGGTCCATGCTGACCATGGTGCCTACGCAGCTAGTTCCAATTGCCCACATTTGATTCCTGTTTCTTTAAATCCTTCTCATCCATGTACATATCCAAATTTTTTTATACGTTGCTGTTGTACCTGCCTCAACCATTTTCTCCGGCAGCCCATTCCATATATGCACCACTCTCTGCGTGAAGACGTTGCCCCTCAGGTCCTTCTTAAATCTTTCCTCTCTCACCTTAAACCTATGCCCTCTAGTTTTCAATTCCCCATCCCTGGGAAAAAGACTATATGCATTCATCCTATCTATGCCCCTCAGGATTTTGTACACCTCAATAAGGTCACCCTCAATCTTCTAACTTACAAGGAATAAGTCCCTATCCTGTCCAACCTCTCTCTATAACTCAGGCCAACTAGTCCTGGCAACATCCTCCCTAAATATTTGCATAATTTCCAGTTTAACTATGTCTTTCCTATAACATGGTGACCAAAACTGTACACAATTCTCCAAGTGCAGCTTCACCAAAGACTTATGCAACTGTAACATAATGTACCAAATGAACGTACCGATGAAGGCCAGCACGCTAAATGCCTTCTTCACCATTCTGTCTATCTGTGACACTGCTTTCAACGAACTATGTACTTGTACTCCCAGGTCCCGCTGTTCCACAACACTCCTCAGGACCTTACCATTTACTGTAGAAGTTTTACCTTGGTTTGACTTTCCAGAATGTAACACCTCACGCTTATGTGTATTGAATTGCATTTGCCAATCCTCAGCCCAGTTCCCCATTTGATCAAGATCCCTCTGTAATTTTTGATAACCTTCCTCGGTATCAATGATACCTCCCAATTTTGTATCACTCGCAAATTTACTAATCATGCCTTGTACATTCACATCCAGGTTATTGATCTCACTCGATTGCTTATGTTCATCATGTAAACCATGAAATGCCCAGTTTGTCATATTCTGCCTGACCCAGTGCTCTCTGCCTGACCCTTTTCCTGTTTACAGACAGTCACCAATATGGCAAGTTGTGGGAAGATGGTTCACCGAAACCACCACAGCGAGGACCCAGTCTCCGTCCCAATTCCATGAGGAAACTGACAATCGAGAACTTCACTCTCCATAAAGTACTAGGAAAAGGAAGCTTCGGGAAAGTGAGTGTGGCTCCAGGAGCTTGAATTCTGGTTTATATCTGTCTTTGAGAGAAGAGTGCTACTTCCCCCATTGGGGGAATCTTTCTCCTTATTCTCTGCTTGCTACCTTTGGAGTGGGGTTCGTTTTAAGTTTGAACTCCTCCGTTATCTCCCTGGGGAAATCAGTGATTACATTGTAAAAGTCTCTGGAACACTCCCCTGATGTCTAGCTGTACCACAGGAGCAGAGACAGGGCTAACTGAGCATTGGTTCATGATGAATTGTCCAGTTTGTTGGTCTCAGTGCTACAGCATGTAGTCACAAGGAGTCCGCCATCATCTGCCCCCTCACAGGAGGCTGTTCCTCCTAGCTGATCCCATCAAATTGCCCACTTCAAGTTCATCAACATTTTTGTTCGTGGGACATGGGCATCACTAGCTGGGCCCAGCATTTACTACCTGTCCCTAGTTGCCCCCTTGAGAAGGTGGTGGTGAGCTGCCTTCTTGAACCGCTGCAGTCCATGTACTGTGGATTGACCCACAATGCCCTTAGGGAGGGAATTCCAGGATTCTGATCCAGGAACGGTGATATATTTCTAAGTCAGGATGGTGAGTAGCTTGGAGGGGAACTTGCAGGAGGTGGTGTTCCCATGTATCTGCTGTCCTTGTCCTTGTAGATGGAAGTGGTCGTGGGTTTTCTCTGAACATTTGAATGGTTTGAATTGGAAATTTTTAAAAATTGTTTACTTCAAAAACGCCATCAGAGGTAAAACCTCAAACAAATATAGATCAAAATTGAAATATCAACCCATACCAAAGTGCAAAGAAAACTGATGATAGATAGGTTTATTCATTCCAGAGTTTACCGCAGGTTAATATGCCTTTAGTGATTTACCAGGTGCTTGTTTTGGTAACAGGTGTTACTTGCGGAGTTGAAAGGAAAGGGTGAGTTCTTTGCTGTGAAAGCACTGAAGAAGGATGTGGTTCTAATGGATGACGATGTGGAATGCACGATGGTGGAGAAACGGGTTTTGGCTCTGGCCTGGGACAATCCATTCCTCACCCACCTGTACTCGACCTTTCAGACCAAGGTAACAAATAATCACAAACCAAGAGAAGTCCTACATCACAATGTCGCTATCAGGCTCACTGTGGAGAAGAAGTCGAAAGACTGTCACTGCATCACAAGAATATTAAAGGAAAAGATTTGAGAAAGGAGTTTGTGGAACTGAATGGCTCCCTCCTGTGGTGATGGTCAATAATTGTACAGTAAACTGGGTAACCTGGACAAAACTATAGAGTCAGAGCATGGAAGTTGACCCTTCAGCTCAACTTGTTCATGCTGACCAGATTTCTTAAACTAAACTAGTCTCATTTGCCTGCATTTGGCTTACATCCCTCTAAACCTTTCTTATCCATGTACCTGTCCAAATGTCTTTAAATGTTATAATTATACTTGCCTCAACCACTTCCACTTCCTCTGGCAGCTCATTCCATATAGACACCACCCTCTCTGTGAAAATGTTGCCCCTCTGGCCACCTTTAAATCTTTCCCCTCTGGTTTTGGACTTCCTTACGCTGGAAAAAAGATCTTTGCTATTCACCCTGTCCATGCCCCTCATGATTTTATAAACCTCTATAAGGTCACCCTTCAAGGAATAAAATCCCGGCCTATCCTTATAACTCAAACCCACTACTCTTGGCAATATGCTCGTAAATATTTTTTGCACCCTTTCCAGTTTAATAACCACCTTCCAAAGCAGGGTGACCAGAATTGTACACAGGTACTCTAATGTCTTAACAACACACAGTACGTCTTAACAATGTCTTGTACAGCTGTAACATGATGTCCCAACTGCTTTGTCTGAGCAATGAAGGCAAGAGTGTCAAATGTCTTCTTCACTGTCCTTGTCTACCTGTAATGCCCCTTCCAAGGAACTATGTACCAGCACCTCCTGGATCTCTCTGTTTGATAACAGCCCCCAGAGCCCTACCACTACCTGTGTAAGTCCTGCCATGGATTTTCTTACCAAGATGTAACACCTCACATTTATCTGAACTAAATTCCATCCACCACCACTCGGCTCATTGGCCAAGTTGATCAAGATCTCTTTGTAACCTTAGATAACCTTCACCACTGTCCACTATGCCACCAATTTTGGTATCGTCTGCAAACTTACTAACCAGGTTTCCCATATTCTCATCCATATCGTTTATATAAATGACAAACAACAGTGAGCTCGGTACCGTTCCTTGCAGCACACAGCTGGCAAACCACTCAAGTGATTTATAACCAATGAGCAAATCTAAATCATTGTCCACATTTGAGCAGGCCAGTTGAGCTGTGCCCTTTTGACTAGTTTTAGAACCACCCTCAATCCCCATTTCTGTAATTGAAAGGCTCTGGGTGGATAACCAGGCAAGCTCCGATTGGCTGAATGGCTTCTGGCTCTGGAATTGCTGGTGTAAGTGGGCGCCTCGAGTGGCATTGGAGACTGAGTCAGGATTTGGGACTATTGGACAGATTATATTCTGGTGATTGGGTTGTTGATAGAATGGAGACTGCGATGGTTGAATTGCACCCGGTAAATTCAAAATCTAAAAGTCGATGTTTTGTTTTCATGGACAGGAGCATCTGTTCTTTGTCATGGAATATTTGAATGGGGGTGACCTGATGTTCCACATTCAGGAAAAAGGACGTTTTGATCTGTACCGAGCGATGTAAGTTAATCCCCCACCTACTCTCCCATCCATCCACCACTACCACCAGCAGCAACAAGAGATTTCTGAGTACTAAGCTAAGCTGAATCACCCCATCCTCCTCTCCTCATCCCTAACCTGTTCTGTTTATGTATTGGGCCAAAATGACATTTCTAAGAAGACACGTGAATTGATTTAGAGAACAGGACAACCTACCTGGTGAGATAATGACTGGACTGTTTATGATCCAGAGAGAGACAGATGGAGAGGCCAGAAGCAGGTTCCATTCAGAAGGTGCAATACCAGCAGATGCGCTGCTGGCAGCTTCCAAATAACTAACTTTTCCTTTTGAGTTTAGTAAGAAAAGTCAAAGGTAACCAGTTTCTTGGAAGACACGCCAAATAAGAAATTAAAAGGTATAGATAAGAATGATACCTCACCGGGATTCAGTATCTGTTAAGGTTATTGCTGAGAAAAGGAATTGGAACCTCTTGTTCACAACAAAAACGGAAATTGCTGGAAAAACTCAGCACCTTTTTGGGAGGCAGATACTGGAAAGGTGCAGAAGTCACAGGGCTGTAGTCATGGGTGACTTCTTCAACTTTCCAAATATTGATTGGAAATATTTTAGTTGTAATAGTTTAGATGGAGTGGATTTTGTCTAGTGCGTTCAGGAAGGATTCCTGACACAGTTTGTAGATAGACCAACACGAGGAGCGGCCACTTTGGATTTGGTGCTTGGCAATGAACCAGGCCAAGTGTTAGACCTGTTGGGAGGAGAGCATTTTGGCAGTAGTGATCATAACTCTGTTACTTTTACAATAGTCATGGAAAAGGACAGGTACATACAGCAGGGTAAAGTTTATAATTGGGGGAAGGGTAATTACAATTCTGTTAGGCAAGAACTAAGTAACATAAAATGGGAACAGATGCTGTCAGGGAAGAGCACTATTGAAATGTGGAGATGGTTTAAGGAATGCATACTGCGTGTGCTCAGTATGTTTGTCCCTAGTAGGCAGGGAAGATGCGGTCAAGTGAGGGAGCCTTGGCTCTCGAGAGGTCAAACGACTAGTTAAGAGGAAGAAGGATGCCTATGTAAGGTTTAGGAAACAAGGAATAGAAAAGGCTCTGGAGGGATACAAGTTATCCAGGAAGGAGCTGAAGAAAGAGCTTAGGAGAGCTATAAGGGGGCATGAGAAAACCTTGGCAGATAGGATCAAGGAAAACTCCAAGGCTTTTTACATGTACGTGAGGAACATCAGAATGATCAGAGAAAGAGTAGAGCTGATCAAGGATTGTAAAGGGAATTTGTGCACGGAGGCTAAAGAGGGAGGAGAGGCCCTTAATGAATACTTTTCTTCAGTATTCACAACTGAGAGGGACCTAGTTGTAGAGGAGGACAGTGTGAAACAGGCTGAGGAGGTCGATGTTAGTAAGGAAGATATGCTAGGAATTCTGAGGAACTTGAAGATAGATATGTCCCTGGGCCTGATGATCCAAGGATTCTATGGGAAGCGAGGGAAGAGATCGTAGGGCGTTTGGTGATGATCTTTTTGGCCTCCCTGTCCACTGGTATAGTGCCGGAAGATTGGAGAGAGGCAAACGTCATTCCCCTGTTCAAAAAGGGAATAGGGATAACCCCGGAATTTAAAGGCCAGTTAGTCTGACGTCAGTGGTGGGCAAATTATTGGAAAGGGCTCTGAGAGACAGGATTTATGATCACTTGGATAGGCATGGTTTGATTCGTGATAGTCAGCACGGATTTGTGAGGGCTAGATCATGCTTCACAAACCTTACTGAATTTTTTGAAGAGATGACCAAACATGTGGATGAAGGTAGAGCAGTGGATATGGTATACATGGATTTAAGTAAGGCGTTTGATAAGGTTCCTCATGGTAGGCTCATGCAGAAGGTAAGGAGGCATGGGATAGGGGGAAATGTGGCAGATTGGATTCAGAATTGGCTGACCCTTAGAAGACAAAGGGTGGTAGGGGATGGAAAATATTCAACATGGTGCTCCGTTACGAGTGGTGTATCGCAAGGATCTGTTCTGGGTCCTCTTCTATTTGTGATTTTTGGAAATGATTTGGATGAAGGAGTGGAAGGGTGGATTAGCAAGTTTGCAGATGATACAAAGGTGGGTCGCGTTGTGGCCAGTGCGGAGGGCTGTTCTAGGTTACAAAGGGACATTGATGGGATGCAGAGCTGGGCTGAGAAGTGGCAGATGGAGTTTAACCCTGAAAAGTGTGAGGTGATTCATTTTGGAAGGACAAACCTGAAAGCAGAATACAGGGTTAATGGAAAGATTCTTGGCAGTGTGGAGGAGCAGAGGGATCTTGGGGTTCATGTTCACAATTCCCTGAAAGCTGCCACGCAGGTGAGTGGAGTTGTTAAGAAGGCATATAGAGGGATTGAGTTCAAGAGCCGTGAAGTTATGCTCCGGCTGTACAAAAGCCTGGTTCGGCCACATCTGGAGTATTGTGTCCAGTTCTGGCCGCCTCATTACAGGAAAGATGTGGAAGAGTTGGATAAGGTGCAGAAGAGATTTACCAGAGTGTTGCCTGGAATGGAGGAAGTTCTTAAGAGGAAAGGTTGAGAGAGCTAGGGCTTTTCTCTTTAGAATGAAAAAAGATGAGAGGTGACTTGATAGAGGTGTATAAAATGATCAGATATAGTTAGAGTAGACAGCCAGAGACTTTCACCTCAAAATCTTTTACTCAAGAGTATGAGCATTGAGCTCAGCTTCACTGTGTAAATGGTGAGAGGATCTTGTAGAGCTTATTCTGTAAAAGGATTGGCGGATGGTGTATGTTTAAAAAAAAATGTTTTGTTTCTCATCCAACAGGTTTTATGGAGCGGAGATAATCTGCGGATTGCAATTCCTGCACTCGAAGGGGATTATTTATCGGTGAGTGTGAGGTCGTTCTGAGAGTTCAGGACACTACACTGGGTCACCTTACAGTTGGACAGAGACAGTGGGACATCTTTCAGGGTTATTGCAAATTTGTTGAGAGTGGAGGAAATGGGTCCTGTGGGTCAGATGAGCTCAGAAGTTGTGAGATGGGGTGTGGGAAATTGGAGGAAGATGCAGCTTCAGGGTTGAGGTAGGGGTAATGATAGGAAGTTTGACCAATGGCCAAGATATGGCAGAGGCAGCTAATTGGGTGCTCCTGATCTTAGAGACAATTTCCTACTCAATATCTTTATTCTCATATAGGAAGTATGGATAGGGAAGATGAGGGCGGATGGATTCTGGAGTAGAGCACAACATTAGATGAGCAAAATCTGTTCCAATTGTATGAGTCCAGTCAGTTCTGGCAGTGATGGTTTACTGTTGACTATGACCTTTCAATGGGAAGTCCTGCAGCTGAGGGCTGGAATGGCTGAGGCAATCTGAATGGGACATTAAAGGTGGAGCAAAGAGTACAATTGAGCAGATCAGTATTTGTAACAAAGTTGTCAGGAATTGAGGTCCTAAAATTGGGATCTTGAAAGTCAGTGAATTGGGAAGGATCTTTCCTTCCTCCAGGATGAAGGGTTTGGATGGGAAGTGGAATGTGATATCAGACTGAACAGAGATGGCACCATCTGTGATTGACAATGGGAAAGGGATTAGATCCATGTGAAGTGGGAGGCAGAAGGGGCTAGCTGTCAGTACATGGGCTAAGGAAACTCCAAACAGCAGGAGAGGTCAGGCTAGGGACAGTGAACTCTGAGGAGAGACAGGATCAACTGCAATCCAGTGTTGTAAAAGTTACAGGACTGAGAGGAAAGCGATGAGGATATTTTGGTGAGAGACTCAGTCTGTGGTTTTGACAATTGAGAACAAGGATTTTAAAGGACAGGTGGGAGTGTTGCACCAAAGGTGAAATGCTCAAACATGGAGAAAGTGCTGAGGAGTCAAGACGACAAACCAAGGCATTAACATCGCCCAACAAAGCAGCTGCCTCTGCTCATCCGCTGCAGAGGCCATCACCCATGTCCTACACAGAATCTCAGAATTGTTAGAATGCAGGGGGAGGCTATTTGGCCCATTCTATCTGTACCAGCTCTGAGCATTTTGATTTGGTGCCTGTCTTCTGATATTCCCTGTGACCCTATACATTGATTTGTATTTGTCATTTATCTATGAACTATAATCCCTCTCAAATGCCTCAGTTAAACCTGCCTCCAGCTCATTTCCAGGCAGTGCATTCCCAACCCTAAGTACTTACTGTACGAAAAATGTTTTTCTGACTTCACATTTGTTTATTTTGCTAAAGATATTTAAATCTGTGCCCCTCACCATCCCCTCCCACAGAAATTCTTGATCTGTTTACAAGCAGTAAGAGTTTCTTCCAATCCACTGAGTCCAACCCACTCATTTTGGAAGGTTGAGTTTGAATGCAGAATACAGGGTTAATGGTAAAATTCTCGGCAGCGTGGAGGAACGGAGGGATCTTCGGGTCCTCGTCCATTGATCCCTCAAAGTAGCAACCCAAGTTGACAGGGTGGTGAAGAAGGCATATGGTGTGTTGGGTTTCACTGGTAGGGGAATTGAGTTTAAGAGCTGTGAGGTTATGCTGCAGCTCTATACAACTCTGGTTCGACCTCACTTGGAATAATATGTTCAGTTCTGGTCACTTCATTACAGAAAAGATGTGGAAGCTTTAGAGAGAGTGCAGAGGAGATTACCAGGATGCTGCCTGGACTGGAGGGCAGGTCTTATGAGGAAAGGTTGAGGGAGCTAAGGCTTCTTTCATTGGAGTGAAGAAGGATGAAAGGTGACTTTATAGAGGTTTACACGATGATGAGAGGCATAGATAGAGTGGACAGTCAGAGACTTTTTCCTGGGGCAGAAATGACTATTACGAAGGGGCATAATTTTAAGGTGGTTGGAGGACGGTATAGGGGAGATGTCAGAGGCAGGTTCTTCACACAGAGAGTGGTGGGTGTGTGGAATGCGCTGCCAGCAGTGGTAGTGGAGTCAGATACATTAGAGACTTTTAAACGACTCCTGGACAGGCACATGGACGATAGTAAAATGTAGGGTACGCAGGGTAGATTGAACTGAGTAGGATAATAGGTCGGTACAACATCATGGTCTGAAGGGCCTGTGCTGTACTGTTCTATGTTCTATAACTTTCAAACTCTGTCAAATCTCACCTCAGCCTTCTCCCCTCCAAAGAAAACAGTCCTGACTTCTCCAGTCGGTCCTCATAGCTGAAGTTTCTTATCCCTGGAACCAATCTCAAACTTCGTGTGACTGTAATGGACAGAGTGCACATATTTCCTATGGTGTAGTGCCAGAATTGTACACGGTACTCCAGCTGACGTCTAAACAGTGTCCTAAATAAGTTTGTGAAAACCTCCCTGCTCTTGTATATCATTATTAATGAAGAATAATGTAGAATACTGTTTTGTTGACCATTCTACCTGTCCTGCACCTTTCATAACTTGCACACAGATACGCCCAAGTCTTTCTGCTGCTGCATACTCGACTAAGGATTAGATAGGAAAACAATCCCATCTTTACAGCAGAGAAGGCTGAAATGAGGTATGATTGAAGTGTACAAAGTTCTGAGGGTTATATACAAGGTAGGCAGGAATAAACTATTCCATAAGACCATAAAATCTAAGTAGAATTGGGTGATTTGGCCTATTGAATCTGCTCCGCCATTCAATTGTGGCTGATATATTTCTCAACCCCTTTCTCCTGCCTTCTCCCCATAACAGATAAAGATACAGTAATTTAGGAGACACAGCAAAAACTCATCCTTTGGAAAAAGAAGCACACCAAAGGGAAGATGAGGTAACCGTGGCTGACAAAGGAAGTCAGGGGCAGCATAAATGCAAAAGGGAAAGCATATAATGTGGTGAAGGGCAGTGGGAAACCAGAGGATTGGGAAGCCTACAAAGACCAACAAAGGACGAAGAGAAAAGAAATAGGGAGGGAGAAGATTAACTATGAGGATAAGCTAGCCAGTAATATAAAAGAAGATTACAAGAGTTTCTTTAGGTATATGAAGGGCAAAAAGAGAAGCAAAAGTGGACATTAGGCCTCTGGAAAATAATGCTGGAGAAGTAGTAATGGGGAACAAAAAAATGGCAGAGGAACTGAATAAGTACTTTGTCAGTCTTTAGGGTAGAACGCACAAGTAAATCCCAAAAATTCAAGAGAATCGGGGGATAGGTGAGTGTGGTGGCCATCCCCAAAGAGAAGGAGCTAGAAAAGCTGAAAAGTTTGAAGGTGGATAAATCACTTTCACCAGATAGACTACACCACTGTGTTCAGGTGGGAATAGCTGAAGTTTAGTGGTGATCTTTCAGGAATCGCTGGAGTCAGGGAGGGTCCCAGAGGACTGGAAAATCACTAACGTGACACCCCTGTTTAAGAAGGGAGTAAGGCAAAAGATGGGAAATTACAGGCTGATTTTAGCCTGACCTCTGTCAGAGTCCTGCAGCACGGAGACAGGTCCTTTGGCCCAAACAGGTCCAAAGCAACCAAAATGTCCATCCACGCTAACCCCATTTCCCTGCACTTGGCCCATATCCTTCTAAACTTTTCTACCCATGTATTCGTCCAAATGCCTTTTAAATGTTGTTAATGTACCCACCTCAACCACTTCAGCTTGTCGTTCATTCCACATGTCTACCACCCTCTGTTTTCAAAAAAAAAAGTTGCGTCTCAAGTTCCCATGAATTCTTTCCCCTCTTACCTTAACTGATGCCCTCTAGTCCTCAATTTTCCTCAACCCTCGGAAAGAGACTGAGTGCATTCACCCTATTCATACCTGTCATCATCTTATACACTTCTATAAGATTCCTCCTCAGACTCCTACATTCTAAAGAAAAAAGTCCCAGCTTGTCCAACCCCTCCCTGTAACTCAGTCCATTGAGTCCTGGCACCATCCTTGTAAATTTCTTCTGCACTCTTTCCAGTTTAATAACATCCTTCCTATAGCAAGGTGACCAAATCTGAGCACAATACTCCAAGTGCAGCGACATATCTTCCCAACTTCTGTACTCAGTGTCCTGACTGATAAAGGCCAAAAGCCGCCTTCACTGCCCTGTCTATCTGTGACTCCGCTTTCAGAGAACCGTGCACCTGAACTCCCAATTCCTCTGTTCCACTACACTCCTTAAGGCCTGACCATTCACTATGAAACGCCTACCCTTGATTTGACTTTCCAAAATGCAGCACCTCTCACTTATCTATATTAAACTCCATTTGCCATTTCTCTGCCTACTTCCCCAGCTGATCAAGATCCTGCTGCAATTTCTGATAACCTTCCTCACTGTCCACGATACCACCTGTTATAGTGTCATCCACAAAATTACTAATCATGCCTTGTACATTCTCATTAGCAAGTTACTTTTAACTTGGAAACCTGAGATACCCAACTTTAAAGCAATTATTTAACAAGAGCGGTTAGTGTTTGTGATCAAATAGGAATGTTTGATTTCTGTGTTAAAACTATGAGATTGTGAACAACCCCTTTGGAAATAGTTAAGAGATATTGCAAAAGAAAGAAAAGTGTAGATGAAGAAATTTAATTCATAGCTTCCTCTTGAAGATATTTGGAGTCTTTACAGGGCACTTAGCTTGGAGCAGCATCCAGGATCATTCAGGAAAGCCTGCAGCATCAGCCAGAAGGCAGGGATACAGTAACCAGAAGCCTATAAATCTATGGATTATGGGCTGGCAGAAGGGACTGGTTTAACTTTGTCTCCTGTTCAGCACAACATTGTGGGCTGAAAGGTCTGTTCCTGTGCTGTACTGTTCTATGTTCTAGTGCGGTACGGATTCGGGCCTAGTCTGGGAAAGTGGGTGTATGGGTGCAGCATATAATAAGAAAGGCAAATAGAATCCTGGTATTTATTGCAAAAGGACTGAATTATAAAAGTAAACAAGCGTTGTTACAATCATATAAGGCATTGGTGAGACCACATCTGGAAGATTGTATCCAGTTTTTGTCTCCTTACTTGGGGAAGGATGTGGTGGTACTGGAGGCAGTTCACCTGATTGATTCCAGGGATGAAAGGTTTGTCGGACACGGAGCAGTTGAATATTTGGTGGTTGTACTCACTGGGGTTCAGAACAATGAGGGGGGACTCAGTTGAGGTATATAAAATGCTAAAGGGGATTGATAAGGTGATGTGGAATTGACGTTCCCCGCCCCCCCTTGTGGGACAGTCTCAAACAAGAGGGCATATAGAGTGAGAGGTTCAAAACTGAGATAAGGAGAAACTACTTCTCTGAGGGTTGTGAATCTGTGGAAGTCACTGCCCCAGAGGCAGGGTGGTACGGTGGCTCAGTGGTTAGCACTGCTGCCTCACAGCGCCAGCGACCCGGGTTCAATTCCACCCTTAGGCAACTGTCTGTGTGGAGTTTGCACATTCTCCCCGTGTCTGCGTGGGTTTTCTCCGGGTGCTCCGGTTTCCTCCCACAGTCCAAAGATGTGCAGGTTAGGTGGATTGGCCATGCTAAATTGCCTATAGTGTTCAGGGATGTGTAGATTAGGTGGGTTATAGGCGGGATGGGTCTGGGTGGATTTGTTGGGCTGAAGGGCCTGTTTCCACACTGTAGGGATTCTATGAAAAACAGATGCAAGAAAGAAATAACAAGGTGTGGAGCTGGATGAACACAGCAGGCCAAGCAGCATTATAGGAGCAGGAAAGCTTGACGTTTCGGGCCTAGACCCTTCATCAGACCCTTTCTGATGGATTATGGCTTTCTGATGAAGCGTCTAGGCCCGAAACGTCAAGCTTTCCTGCTCCTATAATGCTTGGCC
>JAHRHZ010000208.1:526109-549589 GCA_024137785.1 Ginglymostoma cirratum | reverse complement strand
GTCTAGGCCCGAAACGTCAAGCTTTCCTGCTCCTATAATGCTTGGCCTGCTGTGTTCATCCAGCCCCACACCTTGTTATCTCGGATTCTCCAGCATCTGCAGTACCTATTATCTCTGCAAGAAAGAAATAGACATGTTTCTGATGAAAAGTGGGACAAAGGGCTACTGGGAGCAGGCAGGGAAGTGGTATTGAGGCTAGAATAGGATCAGCCACGATCATGTTCAATGGCAGAGCTGGCTCGAGGAACTGAATTGTGTACTCCTGCTCCTCACTCCTATGTTCCTAAGAGTCTAATGAAAGCCACGAATCTGGTTTACTCATGTCCTTTAGGGAAGGAAGCTGTCATCCTTACCCGGTCTACTCTATATGTGACTCCAGACCCACAGCAATGTGTTTGACTCATGACTGCCCTCTGGGCAATTAGGGATGGGCAATAAATGCTGGCCTAGCCAGTGATGCCCTCATTCTGTTAATTAATTTTAAAAATAAGGCCAAGTATAAAACATCGGTATGGGGGAAGCATTTGGGAATTAGCGATACAAATCAATCCAGGATTAAGATCCCAGACTGGAAAAGGGTAGGTTTTAGGGATCTAAAAGTTGAATGTTTTGTCCACCAAAATGCATTTCCAATGAATGAAAAATGAGAGACTTTCAAAAGAGAAGAACAGGGAGCAAGCTAGGTTAGAAAATGAGAGAGAACTGTGTGGATGCTGTAAATCAGGAACAAATACAGAAGTTGCTGGAAAAGCTCAGGTCTGGCAGCATCTGTGAAGAAAAAAAATCAGTGTTAATGGTTTGGTCCGGGTCTGAGTAAGGGTCATTGGACCCCAAGTGTTAACTCTGATCTTTTCTTCTCAGATGCTGCCAGACCTGAACTTTTCCAGCAACTTTTGATTGTGCAAGCTAGGTTCATAGCCATGTGAAATAAATACAGGGAATCCAGGAATAAAAGATTTTATGCATAAGAAAAGATTAGAGAGATTGGGCTTATTCTCGTCGGAGCAAAGAAGTTTACGAGGTGACCTTTATTGAAGCGTTCAAAATTATGCACAATTTTGACTGGGTAAAGAACGATATTCTGTTTCCACTAGTTGGTATGTCAGTAACTATGAGTCACAATTTCAAGATTGTAAGCATGTGAGCCTGGAGTGAATGACCAGAAATGTCACTACTCGGTGAGTTGTTAGGATTTAGAATGTGCTGCCTGGAAGAGTGGTGGAGGCAAATTCCATAGGGGAGAGAGCTGGCTATATATTTAAAACTGATGAATTTGGATGGGTATGGACAGAGGGCTAGTAGAGTGGGATTATCAGGATAGCTCTTTCAGGTGCTGTACACAGACAACAGATTGAATGACCACCTGTAAAATTCTATGATTCTCGCCTTTGGTCCCCTGACTAATCAAGAACCTATGTATCTCTGCCTTCAATACACTCAATGACTTGGCCTCGGCAGCCCTGTGTAGCAATGAGTTCCACAGATTCACCACCCTCTGGCTGAAGAAACTCCTCACCTCAGTTCTAAAAGGTTAGGATCATAAGCCGCCCTTTTCCGTCGCCTCTAGCGAGATGCCACAACCAGACGCATGCTGCCGTCCCATCCTTTGTCAGTATTCCACAGGTATTGTTCCCTCCAGGACACCTTGGTCCACTCATCCATCACTGTCCCTTCGATTTTAATTATGTCCCATGTGAGGGGGTGGGTAGAGAAGAGAGAAATGTAGTAGTATCACACGGCAGAAATTCATCAAACATCCTTGGGTAACACCTTCCAAACCCACACCACCACGTCCATCTACAAGGACAAGGACAACAGATACGTGGGAACGCCAACCCCTGCAAGTTCCCCTCCAAGTCACTCAGCATTCTGACTTGGAAATATATTTTTGTTCCTTTGCTGTCATTGGGTTTAAAATCTTGCTGCTGTCCCTTTATGGCAGTCCCGTTCCCTCCCTGACCCTGGAGGCAGATGGCACCTCGACAGAAAAGAAAGCTCTCCTATATTTTGTCCTAGAATCACTGAAGAATGGTTGGTACCTGGCCTTGGTGCCCAGTCACAGACACTTGGCCTCCCAGACCTCCCAACCCTGCATCTTGCTACTCCATCCTCCCTGCTCCTGGATTTTAACCTATCAGCTGCATTTACAAGAATGAACCAGCCTATGATTGGAGGAGCAGCTCCTCACCATTTGTTTCCATTCTGATAGGATGACTTTTTCCTGTTTTTGTTGGTATTGTTTTGGGCAATTCTGACTTCAGTCGCAATCTTTTTCTGGATGACGTTTGCTGTACCCACACCCATAGTGCTGGGGTGTCCCAGATATCTTCTCCCCAACCGCTTGAACAATACAGCATTTGAAATACAACTCACAATGGGTTACAGTGTCTTGTGCTGCAACACCTTCCACAACCTCCTTGGTTTAAAACGGTCCTTTTCCAATTTTGGTCCGCACTCTGAATACAGAGCAAAGTAAAGAAATGTGGTCTTTACAATCCAATCCTGTCAGAACATCAGAGCTGAATTTTCATGGCACTTAAAAGTATTTTGCTTTTCAATTCTCACTTTCCATAAATTGTTGTTAGAATTTAAAAACCACAAAATAACTTCCTAGTTTAACTCAGTTCTTGGTCTTTTGATGCAGGGATCTCAAACTGGACAATGTGATGTTAGACAAGGATGGACATATCAAAATCGCTGACTTTGGGATGTGCAAGGAGAATGTGTTTGGAGAGAACAGAGCTACCACTTTCTGTGGAACACCAGATTACATTGCACCAGAGGTAAGTGCTTTCACCATGTCGAGAGTCAGTCCAGCAGCTCTTTGCTTCATTTGTGGGGATTCCCCAGCAGAATAAGAGGAGAATCGTTGCTCTTGGGATCTGTACTGCTGTTGCTTGTGATAATTGTCTTGTGTCCTCTGTCTTGCTTTGGTGTTTGCTCCCTCCTGCACCTTGTGCTTGGCTCTGTGGACCCAGGCTGGCTTCCTCCCTATCTCCGATACCTCGGTCCCTCCCCAGCTTCTGTGTCTTGTCTCCCATAATCTTGATTGCTCTCTTTTGATGTTTCCTTTCCTGCTAGATCTTGCTGGGCCAGAAGTACACTTTCTCGGTTGATTGGTGGTCATTTGGAGTGCTGCTGTATGAGATGCTGATTGGTCAGTCACCATTCCATGGTGATGATGAGGATGAACTGTTTGAGTCAATCCGGGTGGACACTCCTCACTACCCTCGTTGGATCACTAGGGAATCCAAGGACATCCTGGAAAAGGTACGTACCTGCCGTTATGTTGCTACTCTAAATAGCAATTAATTGAAGGATTGATGTCATCATCCTGCTCTGACCAAGTCCAATTGATCCACCCTGCATCATTCAGTCTGGAAACTGCACGTATGTATGTGCATGCGTGTGTCTGTGTTTATGCACAGTTGGTGGGGGAGGGGAGAAGTGTTTTTTCAACATGATGAGTGGGATATGGCAAAATCTTGTATCTGGAGCATTGAAAAACTGACTGGATTCGTTGTGGTCTTTGCTTAACCCTTTCTCGAGATTAATTAGCATTTAAAATCAGTGAGAGAAATTGGGCAGGTGTAAACCCAGCGTTCAAACCAATCCCTGAGGTTGGTGGGTTTGGGGAATGGGCTGTTGTCTTGCCATATTGTTAACTATATGTATGGCTCAGCACTATTGATTTCAAATGTGTTCGCTTTTCTTCAGATCCCTCGTCCATATCTCCCTGATTGCCAGCTTCTGAACCTTCCAAGATCTCTGCTCCATTTAATTCCAGACTCTCCTGCAGCACTACACCTTCAGCTGCCTGGGATTCCCAACCTAAACCTTTTTTAATTCAATTCACTCCCAAACTCACATCCTGGACAGAGTTTCAGGTCATGGTGTCGCACAGATCTTCGTGTGGGGCTTTGTAGGTTTTTTTTTCTAATTGACCTGTTCAGGGATTTGCTATACATCTTGGAGCAAATTGGAGTTGAGCCAGGGCCTCCTATCTCAGAGGCAGGGACACTAATACTGAACCACTCAAGCCCTTTGGGGCTTTGTATTATGTTTTGTTTGCTAAAGGCCTGGAAGTAGATTATTATACTTTGCTACATTTCACACACACTTTTTTTTGTTTCTTGTTTAAGCTGTTTGAAAGAGATCCAACAAAGAGACTCGGCATCGCAGGAAACATTAAACTACACAACTTCTTCAAAACGGTGAACTGGACAGCACTGGAGAAAAGGGCAATTGATCCTCCATTCAAACCCAAAGTGGTGAGGATCCCACCCCCTTGCCTTGTTCTCCCTGAAACAATTCCTCGTCGGGCCTGTCTCTTTCTTTTTTTTTTTTCTTTTTTCTTGCATGTTCCCTCCCTGCCCATCTCTCAACCCCTTGTCCCCCCAACCCCTTGCAGCACCAACCCACCCCACCCCTTCCCTCACAAACCGATCACTTTGTGCCTTTCCTGGCTTTCTCTCTCATGGCCTTCCCCACCTCCCCCCAACCTTCCCCCATGACCCTCCACCTCACAATCAACCCCCCCCCCCACCCACCGCCTGCTTTCTCTCACTTCCTCTCACTCTTGCTCCTGCATGGGTAGTGTTGAGGAACCACAAAGGAAAGAGAGACCCGGAAAGGAGTTGTGTACAGGTGTCCTAGCGATAGCCAGGATGTGGGGAACAAAATAAATCAGGAGATAGAAAAGACATGTAAGAAAGGCAGTATTACGATAATCATGGGGGACTTCAATATGCAATGGACTCGGAAAATCAAGCTGGTAGTGGACACTAAGGAAAGGAATTCATGGAATGTCTGCAAGATGGGCTTTTATAAGAGCAGTCTGTGGTAGAGCCCTCTAGGGAACAGGCAGTTCTGGATTTGGTGATGTATAATGAGGCAGACTTGATTAGGGAGCTGAGGGTGAAGGAACCTGTAGGACCATTATGATAGAATTACCCCTGCAGTTTCAGAGGGAGAAGATTGAATCAGATGTAATGGTATTATAACTGAGGAAAGGTAACTACAAAAGGGAGGAACTGGCCAGAGTTGATTGGGAAGGGAAAAATTCTTTGAGGAGGTAACAAGTAAGTTAGACAAAGGAGAGCCGATGGATATGATCTATGTGGATTTTCAGAAGGCCTCTGACAAGGTGCCACACAGGAGGCTGCTAAATAAAGTAAGAGCCCATGGTGTTAGCGGCAAGGTACTGGCATGGATATAGGATTGTCTGACTGGCAGAAAGTGGGGATAAAGAGGTCTTTTTCAGGATGGCAGCCAGTGGAGCTCTACAGGGGTTGCTGATGGGGCCACAACTATTCATGTTATATATTAGTGATCTGCATGAAGGAATTGATAGCATTGTTGCTAAATTTGCACAAAGATAGGTAGACAGGGAAGAAGCAGGGAGGCTGCAGAAGGACTTGGACAGGCCTGGGAGAGTGGGCAAAAGAGTAACAGATGGAATACAGGTTATCCAGCTTGATAGGAAGATTAGAGGCGTAGACGAATGTCTAAATGGGGAAAGACTTTGGAAATCTGATGCACACAGGGTCTTGGGAGTCCTAGTTCACGATTCTCTCGAGGTTAACATGCAGGTTCAGTTGGCAGTTAGGAAGATAAATGCAACGTTAGCGTTCATTACAAGAAGGTTAGAGTACATAAGCAGGGATGCACTACTGAGGCTGTATAAAACTCTGGTCAGACAGTGTTTAGAATATTATGAGCAGTATTGAGCCCCATATCTAACGAAGGCTGTGCAGGTGTTGGAGGTGGTCCAGAGGATGTTTATAAGAATGATACTGGGCATGAAGGGCTCAATGTGTGAGGAGCACTTGAGGACTCTGGGTTTATACTCTGGAGTTTGGAAGGATGAGGGCAGATTTCAGTGAAACTTAGAGAATTTTGAGAGGTCTGGATAGAGTGAAAATGGAGATAATGTTTCCATTAGTTGGAGAGACTAGGACCCTAGGGCACAGCCTCAAAGTGAAGAGATGACCCCTTAGAACTAAGATGAAAAGGAATTTCTTCAGCCAGGGGGTGGTGAATCTGTGGAACTCAATGCCACAGAGGGCTGTGAGTCATTGAGTGTAATTAAGACAGACAGGTCCTTGATTTAGTAAGGGGATCAAAGGTTATGAGGAGGAGACAGCCGAATGGGGTTGAGAAAAATACCAGCCATGATTGAGCAGCAGAACAGACTCAATGGGCTGAATGGCCTAATCCTGCTCCTACATCTTATGCTCTCTCACTCCTTCTCTCCCTTTATAGAATTGCTTCCTCCTTTCCTCCTCCACCCCCCCCACCTTCTAGCCATCTGCTCGTTCTCTCTCACTCCGTCACTGTCACTCTCTGTCTGCGCCATCTCTCCTCATCTGTTTTTCTCTCTCTCTCTCTCTCTCATTCACATTTTGACTGTGTATTTTCAGAAATCTCCTGGTGACTACAGCAACTTTGACAGAGAGTTTCTGAGTGAGAAGCCGCGCCTGTCTCAAGGCGACAAGAATTTGATAGACTCCATGGATCAGTCTGCATTCCATGGATTTTCCTTCATTAACCCCAACATGGAGCGTCTGATCAAATAATTGCAAAATGACCAGCCCTCTAATCACACTCCTGCATTTCATCTGATTTGATTGGACCCCAGGGATGGGAGTTGGGACTGTTTTCTGGTTTTATCTAATCCACCTGTTACCATTGTGGCAACGAGTGATTCTGAGGCTGCCCATTCTTTGGGCATTACAGCGGCTGTGACCGGCTCCACATGGGGGTGTCAGGGGCCGGGTGTGGGGGTGGTGTCTGGGCATGGCGTCTGGTTGCCAGCCAACATACAGTCGGGTTTATTGTAAAGCTTTTCTGAGAATAGAGAAGCAAACGATGGTCATCGATTGTTTTTTAAACTCTCGGCTTTTCATCTTAGTATCATTATCTCTGATTAAAGTGTACAATACTGTAAAGGTCACCTTCAAATTGCAGTATCTTTTCATCAGCTCTGAACAGTGTTTCTAATTACTGCGAGACAGACCTGGTGAAAGCAGAATAATCTTGTACATGTATTGGACAGTTTTCAAAATCACTCACTGGGTGAGGGTGTTGCTGGCTGGACCAGCATTTATTGCCTGTCCTTAGTTGCCCCCTTGAGAAGGTGGGGGTGAGCTACCTTCTTAACCGCTGCAGTCCATGTGCTGTAGATTAACTCAATGCCCTTAGGGAGGGAATTCCAGGATTTTGACCCAGGGACACTGAAGGAACGGTGATATATTTCCAAGTCAGGATGGTGAGTAGCTTGGGGGGGAAATTGCAGGTGGTGGTGTTATGATGTATCTGCTGCCCTTGTCCTTTTGGGAAAGGTAGAAGTGTTCGTGGTTTGGAAGTTGCTGTCTGAGGATCTTTGTATCAGTGTGTCTTGTAGATAGTACAGACTGTTGCTATCGAGCATCAGGGGGACGGGGTAGATGTTTGTGGATGTCGTACCAGTCGAGGGGCTGCTTTGTCCTGGATGTTGTCAAGTTTCTTGAGTGTTTTTGAAGCTGCAACCATCCAGGCAAGTGGGGAGCATTTCATCTCATTCTTGACTTGTGCCTTGTAGATGGTGGACAGGCTTTGGGGATATAGGAGGTGAGTTACTCGCCACAGTATTCCTAAACCATGACCTGCTCTTGTAGTCATTGCTTACAGATAAATAAAGAATCTTGCACCCTCCAAATCTCTAATTTTGAACTGCAGTCACTTGTTTGACCAATGTAAACTAAGGAAGCAGTTTGTGCATAGCAAGCTCCCACAAACTACCATGTGGTTGTGGTGCTTTGGAAATGGCAGTTGTCTGGCATCTTTGATTATACCAATGTTATCCCTAATCAGGCCAAGCCTGGGACTTATCCAGGTCTTGCAAGTGGCAAAAAAAAGACCTGAGACGATGTGCTTTTTCCCCACTGGTCAAATAAATGGCAGCATTCGATGCTGGACAGATACCGAAGGCTTGGTGCCATCTGTGTGATGTTCCAAGGGATGGGATGGAATATGATCAGCCTTGTGCCTGCAAACACTCGGCCAATTTGGCCACGATATTGCATTGGTCCACATGTGGTACTGCAGGGGAGATGGCTATGATTAGAAGAACTAACTTTTATGAAACACTGTTCCCACCTTAGGACATTCCAACAAAATTAGCAAGAATTAAACAGAAAGATGTGGTTATATGAGTACATCTCAGATCATTCTGAACAGAACCTCCAAAAGATGATTTGAGAGAGTTCCTCATTAGAGAAATAGTGGCTATGGAAAGAGAGTGAATTGACATAGGAAGGATGGTGAAGAGTATTGCAACTGAGCAGCAGGAGGTTAGATTGAATGGGCTATTCATCAGTCACTCAGTGATGCCCAGTTTGGGTTCTGCCAGGGCCACTCTGCTCCTGACCTCATTTCAACATTGGTTCAAACATAGACAAAAGAGCTGAATTTCAGAGATGAAAAGGGAGTGACTATCCTTGACATTTAAGATCATGTTCGGTCAAGTGTGGCTTAAAGGATCCCTAGCAAAACAGAAGTCAGGGAAACCTTCAAGATCATCATCATCATCAGTCCAACTGACCTTCCCTGTGTCATAAAGTCAGAAGTGGGGATGTTGGCTGATAATTGCACAATGTTCAGCACCATTCGCTAGTCGTCAGATAGTGAATCAAGACCTGGACAATATCCATGGTGGGGCTGACAAGTGGCAAGTAACACTTGCCTCGTATGTGACAGGCAGTGACAATTTCCAACAAGAGAGAATCTGACCACAGCTCCTTGCCTTTCATTGGCATTGCCATCACTGAATCTATCACTATCAACTTCCTGGGGAATTACCATTAACCAGGAACTCCAACTAGACTAGCCATATAAATGGAGTGGCTACAAGAGTGGGTGCTTTGTGCTAGATATGAGTCTAAACAGTAGAGGCCTTTCCCTCTGATTCCCATTGACTCCAGTTTTCCTTTGGCTCCTTGATATCAAGAACAGTCACTCTGACCTCCAATTTTCTACATTGTCAAGTAGATACTAGTGTTGTAATTGTACTGGAATAGCTTGGCTAGAGGTGCACATGTTCTAGAGAACAGGTCTTCAGTACAGCTGTCAAAATGTTGTCAGGGCCTGTAGCCTTTTCAGTATCCAGTGCCTCTAACTGTTTCTCATTTTGTGTTTTGTTTTCTTTTAAATTCTCTTGCAGATGTGGGCATCGCAGGCTGGGCCAGCATTTATTGTCCATCCCTAGTTGCACTTGAGAAGGTGGTGGGGAGCTGCTCCCTTTGAACCACTGCAGTCTGGGATTGCAAACCCTGAGCAGGGAACAGACACTAATCATGCAGTAATGGGATTTTAATTGGAGGTGATCAAGAAGTCTGAATGAGCTGAGTGCCAGTATCTCAGCTTGTGGAGCTACAGGTGATCTAAAGATAGGGGTAGAAGCTGTGGGAGTGGATAATGTTAGAGATGTGGGAAAGGATGGTCTTTGACATGTCACACAGATGCTCAGAAAGCAGAAATTACAATTAATTGGTGGAATGATTCGAGGGGGAGTTGAGAAGAGTCCTTTCAGCCAGAATGGTGGGGATCTGGAATGTGGACAGGATGGCTGAGGCAGAAAACTTTATAAAACAAAATCTGTGGACGTGCAGTTAAGGTGCTGCACCCACCAGGATTGTGTTGGGTTGGTCATTCTCAGCTTGCACAGACTTGATGGGATGAATGGCTGTTTTTGTCTGCTGTAAATGCTTTCTGTTTCCAAGTCTGCCCTTAAACTTAGGGGAGCAGATACGAAAGCGTCTTGCTCCGTGAAGATGTCTTATTCGTACATTTTAAGATGTGAAATTCATATAAGACTCTGTGTCATTAACTTTGTTTAACTTATAACGTGCTGTTAGAAAGATGGCACCCAAAGGTCTGGTAACCTGGATTCTGAATGCAAGAACTAACTCCTGTCTCTGGAAGTCGAAAAGAAAATGTAAATACGTGTGGGTGGAGTCATCCCTCCTGTTTTGAAAAGACATTCTAGATACAAAATCACTTGTGATTTATAGCTCCTATTGTTTGGACCTGTACAAAAACCGAAAACAAATGCTCACCAAAACCCGGTGTCTGCAAATATAAAACTTTCAAGGGAAGTTGTAAATGGCCACCATTAATTCCCATGTGTAGCGATAGCTTCTTATTTTGTTCAATTGTCTGGACAATAAAAGTAGCTGATTTCAGATAACAACAGTTTGTAACTCAAAGCACCAGCGAGGGATCATCAATCTAGACCCCAACAGCATGGAGGGGAGAAACCTGGCATCCCAGCCAGGAAGACAATCACTGTTCGTTATCTGCAAATTTCAGCTAAGTTTCGGGGAGACTAAATTTCAGAGAAAAACCCAGGGTCTTTCCAACCTCAATTTATCTCTAAATGATAACCATGAGCCAGAACCCATTAGGCCACAGTGCTTGTATCTTAAAAGAAGTGCTTTCAAATTCGATGATCTTGTTATTTTGGTCAATAATCTAAGTGCATGCTTCTTTTCCAGAATTAATCTTTCCTTGTCTGTGTCTGAAAGTTTGAGGGGATGATTATTTTCATTGCATTTACATTTCTGGGTATTATGTGAATAAATATTTATCTTCTCTTCTGATTTCAACTTACCAAGAAGTCTGTTTTCTGCCTGTTCTTTAAAGTGATCACCCTCAAAAGTTTACAATACTCCCTTAAAAAGATGCACCTTGCATAGGACAAAAGTGAAGAGGTTATCCTACTCCCAGGGATTAACGCTGTTGCCTCACACAACCAGGGACTCGGATACAATTCCAGCCTTAGCCGACTGTGTAGCGTTTACATGTTTGGACTGGTAGCCATAGCAGGGAAAGAATCGCCTGAGGTACAGGACTAGTTTGTGTAGATGAAGGTTTCACAGTAGGGAAGTGATGCTGGAACTGTATAAACTGTTACATAAGTGGATAGTATTGTGTGCCTTTTTAGAGTCCACTTTACAGGAGGGATGTGATCGCACTGGAGAGGGTGCAGTGGAGATTTACCAGGATGTTGCCTGAGCTGGAGCGTTTTGGTTATGAAGAGAGATTGGACAGAGCGGGGTGTTTCCCTTGGACATAGAGGGGTGTATAAATTATCTTTTATTCATTCACAGAAGGAGTGATACTAGCTAGGCCAGCATTTATTGTGGATCCTTAGTTGCCCCAGAGTGTAGTTAAGGGTCAGCTACATTGCTGAGAGTCTGGAGTTGCATATAGGCCAGACCACACAAGAATGGCAGATTTCTTTCCCTAAAGGCCTGTAGTGATCGAAATGGGTTGTCCCAACAGTTGGTCACATGTTTTGTGGTTGTTATTCAACTCTTAATTATGGGTTTTTAATTTATAGAATAGAGTCCCTACAGTGCAGAAAGAGGCCATTCACCCCATCAAGTCTACACCACCCAGACCCAGACCCTTTATCCTATCCCTCTAACCCTGCATTTCCCATGGCTAACCCACCTAGCCTGCACATCCCTAGACACTTGTGGGCAATTTAGCATAGCCAATCCACTTAATCTGCACATCTTCAGACTGTGGGAGGGAACACATGCAGACCAGCGGGAGAATGTGCAAACTCCACACAGAATTGTCTCAGGGTGGCAATCAAACCCTGGTTCCTAGCGCTGAGACAGCAGTGCTGACCACTGAGCCACCATGCCTACTGGATCAAAAATGGAAATTGCTGGAAAAGTTCAGCAAGTCTGGCAGCATCTGTGAAGAAAACATCAGAATTAATGTTTTGGGGTCTGTTGATCCTTCCTCCGAACTGATGGTAGATGGAAAATTGTTGATTTATATGCAGAAAATGGGAGGAGGATGGGTTAAGGAGTAAATGATAGGATAAAGGATAGAGCCCAAAGAGAGAGAGAGAGAGAGACAAGAGCAGTTGATAGACAAAGGAATCGATAACAATCTGGCTGGGAGGGGGAATAGTTGTTGATAGGGACTGTTAGCCTGACACCACCCATTGTTAGTCATGATGTGATAACAAAGCCTGGTGTGTGGGGTGGGGGGGCTAGGACATGAGTGTTTAGGCCCCTAAAATTATTGAACTCACTATTGAGTTCGGAGGCCTGCAGTGTCCCCAAGCAGAAAATGAGGCGGTGTTCTTTCTGCTTACGTTGAGCTTTGCTGGAACACTGCAGTAAGCCAGAGACAGAGATGTTGGCCAGGGAACAGGGTGGTTTGTTGAAGTGGCAGGCAACTGGAAGATCAGGTTCTTCTTTGCAAGCAGAGTGTAGCTGTTCTGCAAAGTGGTCACCCAGTCTATGCTTCATTTCCCCAGTGTAGAGGAGACCACATTGTGAGCAGTGAATGCAGTAGACTAGATTCTGGGAAGTATAGGTGAAGTTTTGCTTCACCGAGAAGGTATGTTTGGGTCCTTGGATATTGGGGAGGGAGGAGGTAAATGGGCAGGTGTTGCACCTTTGGCGGTTGCAAGGGAAGGTGCTGTTGGGGGCGAAGGAAGAGTGGACCAGGGTGTCCTGGACGGAACAGTCCCTGTGGAAGGCAGATGAGGGAGGGGGAATATGTTTCTGGAGGTGGTGGAAATGGTGTCTGATCTTCTGGATGTGGATGCTGGCTAAGGACAAAGGGGAACCCTATCACTGTTGTGGGAGGGAGGACAAGGGGTGGGGCAGAAGTGTAGGAGACAGGTCAGACCGTAGATATCATAAAATCCCTACAGGCTCTTCAGCCCAACAAGTCCACACTGACCTTCAGAGCAACCCATCCTGGCCCATCTCCCTCTAACCCACCTAATCAACACATCCCTGAACACTATGGGCAATTTATTTTGGTCAATCCACCCTTCTGTGGGAGGAAACCAGAGCACCCAGAGAAAACCCTCGCAGGCACGGGGAGAATGTGCAAACTCCACACAGACAGTCACCTGAAGGTGGAATTGAACCTTGGTCCCTGGTGCTGTGAAGCAGCAGTACGAACCACTGAGCCACCGTGCCACCCAGTTGAGGGGCCCTGTTGACAACGGTGCTGGACGATCCTCGGTTGAGGAGGAAGTTGAACAATGCAGAGGTTCCCTGGTCCCACACTCAGACCCCTAGGTATCAGAGTAGCCCACAAATCAATGGCCACCCTGCGACAGCTACTGACGAACGTAAAGAATCCCATAATGACAACCAATAAAACCAGTATAATATATAAAATATCATGCAAGGAGAAGTGAGAAACATTACATAGGCCAAACTGGAAGAAAACTGATAATAAGAATACATGAACGCAAACTAGCCACCAAGAGACACGACCAGTTCTCACTGGCCTCAGTACACTTGGACAAATGTGGACACAAATTGGGCTGGGACAGCACATCCATTACAGCACAAACTAAACAGAGACATGCCAGGGAATTCCTGGAGGCCTGGCATTCCAACCAGAACTCCATCAATAAACGCACAGAATTAGACTGTGTGCAAACTACTGAAAAACAGAACCAGGAGTAATACCAACCATCCCATCAAACCGAGGCAAATAACAAGCAGGACAGAACACTTATGCTTCACCAGAGGTGCACAAATGATGTTACTGAGCAGGGTGATGAAATGTTTGCAACCAAACACCGGCTCAGCGAGCAAGTCTATAACCTCATCCACAACCCGAGCTACAAATCTTCTAGAAAATTTTGAGACTAAATTTTTTTTAATATTTTATATGTGGGACTTGTATTTATTGGAACAGCATACCATTAGGAGCTTGTTTTACTCAAAAATAGTTAGTAGTTAGAAGGGATTTATTTGGTTTGTTAATGGCGTAGTTAACTTGTTCACTGTTAGAGTTTGACAAATAGTTACTTGTTGTGTACAAATTGTGTCAGGGATTTATTTTATTTAAGCACAAGAAGTTGCTGAGAGGCCGGTTACACAATTTTTCACACTGCTTTTACAGATTACAGGGCGAGGTGCTCCTCTTTGGGTGTTTTAGTGCTCGTTCTTGGAGCAGAATCCAACTGCCACTTCAGAATGCCCTGCACCCCTTCAGTGGTATCCCTGAGCCTGACACAAGGAGGTAACATACCATCCTGGAGTCTCTTTTGCAGCTGCAGAAACACTGTCTGTTGCCCCTAATAATTGAATCCCTGTCCACTATAACCCTGCTGTTCTTTCTCCGCCAAGGAGAACAGAGCCTCACCATGGTCCTATGAAGATGGCTGCCACTGCATTCCCCTGCACAATCATCACCCCCACCAGTATCCAAAACAGTGATAAAGATGGGTGAGGATCACAGAGGCTGTCTGCGCTACCTGCCTTCCTGTACTCTGCCTGATCACCTGTGCTATTTCTGCCTGTTCAAACTGTAATTGTGGAATGACCGCCTGTCTGAACGTGCGATCCATGACATTCTTAGCATCATGGATGTTCCATAGTGAATGTACCTGCAGCTCCAGCTCCAAAATACAGTTTGCTAGGAACTGCAGCTGGACACACTTTCAGCAGGAACAACTGGAGCTTCTATGATTTGCCACATTAATAAGAGAAGCATACCATGGATGCAAACTCTGCTGCCTTTACGTCCTTTAGTTACTCTTATTTATAAAAAGAATACTTAGTAAGAATGCAGCTAACTTACTTCCATCAACCATTTTTTTACTTATATTGCTTTATTACATTGGTCCTGACTTTCACTAATTCGCATTGTTTCTCATTTAATCCCTTCTTCCAAAAAAAACTTTCTTTAAAAAAAAGTCACAAACCAACCATCTCTGAAACACACTGCCTCCCCTTTCTCCCTATTTATTTCAGAATCCCCCATTTCTGAAGAAGGGTCTAGACCCGAAACGTCAGCTTTCCTGCTCTTCTGATACTGCTTGGCCTGCTGTGTTCATCCAGCTCTACACCTTGTTATCTCAGATTCTCCAGCATCGGCAGTTCCTACTATCTCTGTAACAATTCTCTTGTGATGTCCGTGTTTTGATTTGTTTTACCCGATCAGTGAAGTCCTGAAGCTGCAGCTGTTAACACAGGACTCCCTTCTCTCTGCTCATTAGCAGCCGAAGTCTTACAAATGATAAACCCTGAAAAATGACCTTATAAACTATGAACAAAAGAAACCCAAAAAGCACCTCTTCCCACGTGCACTGAATTCCCATAGGGCACTACATCTCCAGCATGTCTCACTCACTTGGTCAGCACCTATCCCCGGATGTGCCTTCTCCCAGACTGTTCATGTGAAGGGGGATTTCTGTAGTGCTGCAGGTTGCCTGTTCCTCATGCTCATTATTGATCATCTCCACTTCCAGACAATTCCCCCACGGCAGCAATGCACTGGAAATCAAGCTCCTTTATTCCCACACTAATTGCAAAATTTAAAGATTTTAAAAATGCACTGAATTCCCCAATTTCCCTGTCTTTTTAGATTGATAGGAAAAATAGACCAGGTTTCTGTCCTTAACAATATCTACTATTTATTACAAATAATTGACTCCAGCCACAGATAAATAGTTATAAATGTGTACATGAAACTAATTAAAAATTCAAGAAGCACCTGGACAAATACATGAATAGGAAGAGAATAGGGGGAATATGAATCCTCTAAGTGAAGACAGCTTTAATATAGAAGGGCAAAATAGGACGGTGCAGGCTTGGAAGGCTAAAGGGCCTATTCCTGTCCGGTATTGTTCTTTTCTTTTGTAAAACTTTAATCCCCTTATAAATTCCCCATTCCACGCACGTTCGCAGATGTGTTATAGATGTAGGGAAAGCCTGGGAAATCAGTTCAGTGAGTCCTGTTCCAAAAGGTTGCCGAAATTCTTGTTCTGGTCAAAACATTGCTTCTTGGTCTTCATTCTCCATAGGGTTCACCAGTTTACATGAGGCACAGGCTGGCTGATTCACTTATAAAAGGTCTCCAACTTAAACAAAAGTCACAACTTACAGCAACTGCTGAAGGAAAGATCAACTGATTTTCTTCAGGATTGAAGAGACTTGTTATCAGAGAGACTAGAGATAGCTCCTGAACTGGTTGAGATCTGACAGCTTCTCCCTATCCTGGTCACAGCCCCAAGCTGTTCAGTTACCTGAGAACCAGTCACATTGTTGTTGGCAGGCAGAAGCCTTTGTCATTGGTAACAGGTCACTAGTCTACAGTCCAATGAGCTACCTGGATCCACCATGGCTGTATCTGTACTCAAAGCCTCAGCTCCAGCATGACCATTGCTGGTTTAGCAACTATGTAAGTGTTGCTTACAATAAGGGTTGGTTACTTCTTTCAAAGCATGCAGTAAACTTTCCAGCAATCTCTGTTTTTAGAGCAGTTCTTTTCTCATTTCATTCCACAATTCAAAATATGGAAAAATAAAAAGACACAGTCTTTACTTCTCTCCACTCGCAAAAAGCTAAAACACAGGGGAGGCGATGGCCTAATGGTATTATCACTGGACTGTTAATCCAGAGACCGAGGGAATGTTCTGGGGACCCAGGATCAAATTCAGCCATGGCAGATGGTGGAATTTGAATTCAAATAAAAAAAATCTGGAATTAAGAATCTAATGACAACCATGAATCCATTGTCAGGAAAAACCCATTTCCTACCCTTCAGGGTAGGAAGCTGCCATCCTTACCTGGTACAACCTACATGTGACTCCAGACCCACAGCAATGTGGTTGACTCTGAACTGCCCTCTGGGAAATAAATTCCTGATCTCCACCACCCTTAATTGTCTACAGACTAATGTGGTTGACCCTTCACTGCCCTCCACCATTGGTCTCAAATTCCTTGCTGATCCCCTCTGCCAGTTGTTATTCCAATTAGGGATCATGTCATATTCCAATGCCCACAGCCTGGCCTGAGCAAGGCTCCTATCCCCTCACAGGGTACTTACTGAACAAGGCTCTTATGACAGCAAGTGATGTTAGGTGTTCAAGCCGCCACTCTCTGAGGGCCCTGATCTTCTGCCCCATGTTGTGTGTAGCGGCCCCAGTACACAAGCTTTCTCGTCCTCAGAGCAAAACACTGCACTAACACTTCACACAATTGCTTTTCTTGGGACTGAAGCATGTAGCATTAATTCATCCATAAAACCAACATTTTAAAATGTATTTTTATTTAATATATACAAATTAATCTCTAAGTAGCAGTCAATACGGGTATATACAGTATGTTAGTGGGGGGGTGTGGGGGCAGCACTGTTTGCAGGTTTGTGTAAATATACAAATTTCCCATTTAAGTTGGGAGATTCCACTGATTCTGCCAAAGGAGTTTCAAGAGTGGAATATGGAATAAGATTATTTTCTTGGAATTCAGTGATGACTCCTGAATGAACACAAATGAACTCAGGTTCTCTATCACTCAAATAGAAAGCCCACTGTACTCCACAAGACACAGAACTGAATTGTTCCACAATATTCAGGAACACAGAGTCGATTGTTCTGTGCTTTTCCTTATCGTTGCTGAGAGATGTCTGAACTGAGGAATAGAGGACACTCTGTTCTATGATCTGGGAATGACAAAGAGAAACTCAATTTGTCTTGGCCAAGAACTCTCAGAACTGATGTCAGGCAAAGCTGCTGATGCTTCATGTTCACTTTATTAAAACTTTGCTAACAAAAGATTGTCTTTTATATAGCACCTGTCACAAGCTCATTACAACCAATGCATATTTTGTGCAGTGTCATCATTGTTGGAAAAGCCTGCAATCGATGTCAGCACAGCAAGATCCCATAAACTAAACATGACTGAGTCAAGAAGTTGCTTAAATGTCACAAGCACGTGGGAAGAACATTGCTTCATCTTTCAATAGACACACCCCGTGATGGCGCATCCGCAGTGCTGACCCACCAACAGTGCAGGTCTCCCCCAGCGCTGCAGTGAGCTCAGGTCACTGCACCGTGTTTTAAAGCCTCATCATCTGTTCAAACCTCTCAGCCAGGAGGCCCAGGTCAAGTCCCACCCGTTCCAGAGGGGTACAATGTCATCTCTGAACAGGTTCATTTGAAAGTTTGAGCCTTAGGGAAGTTTACACCCAGCTAACAGCTTAGTGCTGCACTCAATTCAATAATAGGAAGCTTGTGCTAAAATACATTTCACTTCTAAGACCCTGAATTCCAAAACTGCGATCTTACAGAGTGTCACTTCCATCTCAGTGTGAAGAAAAAAAACAGAATTGATAGCATGGCACTAATAAAGACCTAAGCATTGCTGTCACGCAAGACAAGCTGAAAGCCTCACAGCTCAGGCAGCAGACAAATAGAGAACCTGCTGAGAGAGCTGGTTAAATATCTCTGAAGACATATGAAGACAACGTCGCATTGTGGTCGTTGATCAAATGTATCAGACCCTGAACAGTGACGTGGATTATGCTCTGTATATCAGGTCCCGTGCTGTCCAAACACAGGAAGGATCTCAGTTTCAATCTTGTAGGTATTCGAAGTCAGCAGCTGGATATTGAGCTGGGACAGTTTTCAGTGCATCCTCCGAAGTCCGACTCACATTCACATTCTGAATAAAAAACAATAAATGGACAAAACAGGATTAGGGCATATCAGCTGATGTGGGAGGATGTAATGCAAATCACATATAAAGCCCAGGGCCCCACAACGCACTGTCGGAGGGTCAGTGCTGAGGGAGTGCCGCACTGTCGGAGGGTCAGTGCTGAGGGAGTGTGCACTGTCGGAGGGTCAGTACTGAGGGAGTGCCACACTAATCGGAGGGTCAGTGAAGGAATGCGCCATTATTGGAGGGCCAGTGCTAAGCTACAGTGCTCAACTGGCAATCAACATTAGATAACTAATTGAGCTCATAGTGTGGAAGACCTACATTGACACTCAGGGATAAAGTTTCTGCAAACAAATGAATGTGTTTTAAGCCTCATGTCCTTATCGAAATAGCTGTGAGCTTGAGGAGCCTATAGCTCCCTGTTGCTGTCTCTCTGGAAAAGTTTCAGCCAATAACACCCTTTTATCCCGTAGTATAATTTGTTGCAATTGTCTGAAATTTTGTATTCTTGCATTGGTCCTGATGAGTACAAGACAAAAAGCTGCAACATTTCTCTCTCATCCATAATATTCAATATCTGTTCAACTGAGTAACTATCTGCTAATTGTGATTCTTGCTTTGGATTTGAATGTATGACTCTCAAATTTAATAGGAAAATGATTATGATTACCTTTTCCAAGGGGATCTTTTATGATGAGTTTGTTAAACACTGTGCCTTATACATGGAATTGTCCAATGGTTATAGAATAGAAGCAGGCTATTGGGTCTGTGTTGGCCATCGCTAACAGCGATTCACCTGGAGCCTCTGTCCTATCTTGATCCTATGGACCAAGATTTTCTTTTCTCTTCAAAGGTTCAGTTCCCTTTTGCAAACCTGTTAAACTTCCTTCTACCACAATCTCAGGCTAAGCATTTCAGAACCTAACCACTCACTGCATGAAAAATTTTGCACTTGTAAAGACCACAACATTTGATTTCCTGTATGCCTCAGCATGAAGTTAAAATGGGAAGAGGAACATTTTAGAAATCAAAGATTGTGGAATGAATATCGCATTTTTGATACCAAATAATTCAACTCATTGTGTACAGTGTTTACACTACTGTTTTGTTTAAGCTGTGAGGGATGATGCCTGCAGATGGTGGAGCCCTGGGCTGTGTGTTTAAGCTGTGAGGGATGATGCCTGCAGATGGTGGAGCCCCGGGCTGTGTGCACGGAGATCTGGTTGTTGGAAGTAGCCGATTGGTATCTTTAACTGGTCACAACCGCACAAACTAAATTACATTAACCTGATGACAACTATCTGGTTGATAGGCAACTGACAAGCTTGTGAGTGTGAACAATTGTGTGTACCAATGCCAGAATTGAGATAAATTAATAAAGAAATTATTCCTAATACTGACCCCCGGAGAACACCACAGTGACCCTACTCTCATCCTCAAAATCTGAAGCAGGAAAGCCTTCCCACCTAAGTAATTAAGATTGACATAAGGACCTTCCCCTGGCATTGCTGGTACTCAATCACAAGCAGGTGGGGGCATCGCTTCAAGAGAATCCAGTCAGGGTTCCTTTCAGACCTCCAGGTTGGGGGGAGGGGCAGTGAAGAGTAGAGGTCCCTCCATCACAAGCATTCAGTATCTGATCAGGGTACCCAGTGTAAGGAAGGGGGAGGTCTGCTGAGATACTTTGTTTGCCCTTTCTACAGAGCCAGGGACACCTTTCCTATCCTCAGTCAGCTGTGGCCAGTATCATCAATGATCTTCAGGCCCTGGTGCTGTCGACAGGCATTGAGAGCTGTCAGCTTCTTATTCACCTAATGTCTGGCTGACTGGGGTCTGGAGCCTCTGGGTTTATTGGTCATGGTGAGTTGGGCATTAGCTGGAGAACCAGTTAATATTGAGCTGGCAGCTCTCAGAGGGCAGGATCCCAGGGAAGACCTGATCCTGGCCAGTTGTTACAACAGGCCCATCACTAAAGGAGGTGGCACATGGTTCCGCCAATGGGCCAGATTTCTGTTGCCAACATTAAACATTCTGTCCAGTGAGTTGGAACAGTTTGCTGCTGAGAATGGGATGAATTGTTAAATGAGAGGCAGAAAGAAGTCTTCCCACATAAGGAAGCTGTTGGGACATTAAACTCACTGAGCCACATCTGTGATAATCTGCAATGTGTTAATTTAGCACTTGTATTACAGCAATAAGAATAGTGAGCAAATCGAAAAGGACAATATGATTAAGGTAATGAAACAATGGATTGCGAACTGTGAAGTGCATTTTGCTAGGTCCATGTTGTTATTCTGTTACACTCTTATGTGAATTTTGATGTGCTGTAATTTATTGGTTGTATGTAATCAGTGTGATCTGTACGCTGCACTCAATTTGTAAAGGACCACGAAGCTAAACAGATCCTGCAGTTGTGTCTCACACTGATGTCTTAGCGATAACCTAACTCTATATCATTACAGGTCTGTATAAATTCTGCTGCTCTTTTTTGTCACTTGGTCAGTTTTGTATCTGTGCTGCCATTGGCCATTTATGCCCATAGGATTACATTTTGTTTACAACTCTATAATATTACACTGTCAAAGACCCTGCATAAGACCCAGATTCAGAACAAGCACAAAGCAATAAAAGGTGAGGCGCTGCAGATCTGAAATACAAACAAATTGCTGGAGAAATACAGCAGGCCTTGCCCAACAGAACTCTTCTTCAGAGTTGAGAAAAAGTTATTGGATCCAAACATTAACTCTGTTTCTCTCTCCATAGGCACTGACAGACTTGCTGAGTTTCTCCAGCACTTTCTGTCTATCAATCAGCAAAAACCCTCATCAAAATTCACAATCACAATCACTTCAAACAGGTCATTGCATTGCTTGCTTCACCTAACAACCCTCATTTCTGCAGATACCAATTAATTTTGTCCTGAGTTATTGTGTCTAAACATTTCCCCACCAGGCAGACTGCTCTGCAGTTTCTGGGTTTATAGTGAGTAGAGGAACCAGTTAATTTTGGACTCTGTACCTGGGGTGTGGGGTCCTCTCCTCCTGTCCAAGTTTATTGTAAACTAACAGATTTTGATCACTCTGATTAATCAATAATTTTTAAAGCACCTTTCATCGTGTCAGGAAGTTCCAAAGTGCTTCACATTAGTCAGTGTTGTAACAGGGGAAGAGTAGCAGCTAAATTGCGCACAGCAATCTCCCAGAAACTGCAACATGATAAGGAGAAGATCAACTGCCAGTTGTAATACAGTACACTCCCATTTCCACTCACCTGGATTGCACAGGGATCCCAAAACAACAGACTGAAGCTGTCAATAAATGCTAAATGCAGTAGTAGTGGTAGTTGGTAATTTACTTCCAGGACTCTACACAATGGAGGAGGTTGCTAGCAGAGGAGATGGAGGTTCATAATTGAGTGAGTTTGGGATGTAATGTTTACAGGAGGTTAATATTTAGAGGCACATATTCAGCTGAATAGACAGATTAAAGATACCTGAATGCAAATAGCACATTAACACAACTATAGAACAGACAAAAATGTACTAGATGCAAATAATTTCCATTTAAATGCTACAAAATTTAATTAAGATCACCTTTAAGTGAAGCGATAGACTAAAAAGAAACCAGTACAACGATAAATAAAAATTCTTAACTATCTTTTGATAATTTGCACAGTTTGAACATTCTATACATCTCTGTAACTTTTATGTAATTAAAATCATTTATTCCAAACAGTGAGACATCCTATAGCAATACTGCTCAGCAAAACATACAACATTGTGCATCTGAAATAAAAGTAAATTTACACAGTAATCAACCACTTTGAAGCAATTTCTTCTGAATCAATGTCAGCTGTACTGTAGAAAAGGTACTTCACTAACTTAGTCCCTGCCCATTAAAGACGGTGTTTCACTTGCTAGGATTCACTTCACAACAATGAGATACCAGTTACCAGCTGCATAGTAAGACTCCTCTTAAATTAGATCAAGTACATTTCAATTTCCAGCTCTGAGTTACATACTTCCTTTCTGGAAAAAAAAGTGTAGCTATGAGGTTGTTAATCTCAATACCAGGTTAAAACAAACATGCCAAATGCGAAGAGAGTTAATAAATGTAAACAGTTTTGAAAATCTTAACGTTTCCCCAAATGGTGGCTGCTCAGTCACTATAAAGTATTGTGGCTTTGAAAGAACACAGTGTAAACTCTCAGAAGTAAACAGTCCATTGGATGATGAATACGTATACAATCACAGATCTACTGAAAGTTACTGAGGCTGCAGACATCGCTTATAGTCCATTCAGGTCAGGCAGATCGGTGCAGGATTGGTTAGAACTGGATTTGATGATCTTCAATCACAAATTTCATTGCACTGTTACCCCAAAAAGTCTTGCGTACAGTAGCATTTAATCCACAAACACTTAATAAAACAGCCAGAAGTAAAAACATTTCTTTCCAGTATTATTTAAGGATTTGAAATAAAATCTCAAGTTGCATCATGAGGTTAGAAGCTGAGGGCTGACCCCCAGATAGGGCTGCAGTGGTGAAAGGACAGGCAGCAAGTCTCACTGGTGAGCAGGGACGGTTAGAAGGGCTTCCTCGGGAGGTCTTGAAATGTCTACATTCTGCATGACAATAAAACAGAAAGGGTGAAGAGTACACCAAACTAACAGCACAGACAGAAGGACAATGCAAATGCAGTTAACAACATGCCAAGTGCAAAACCACAGAAGCTTCCAGCCCCGTTCCAGACTTACCCACATCCCAGTAGACTCAAAGCAGGGGTTCTGAAGGACTGTGAAGAGAGGATGGGGCCAGAGGGAAAGCGGGGGTGGGGGAAGGAATAATAGAGGAGGTTGTTGTGAACGAGGGAATAGGAACGGGATGTGGTTAGGGAGGAGTGTGGGGTATTGGAGCTGGGGGGTACATGTTGGAGATTGGGGGGTATTAGGGGTGTGGGGGGTGATGGAGTAGGGAGGGCTGTTAGAGGTGGGGGATATT
>JAHRHZ010000208.1:509961-526009 GCA_024137785.1 Ginglymostoma cirratum | reverse complement strand
ATTGGAGGTGGGGGATATTGGAGGTGGGGGATATTGGAGGTGGGGGATATTGGAGGTGGGGGATATTGGAGGTGGGGGATATTGGAGGTGGGGGATATTGGAGGTGGGGGATATTGGAGGTGGGGGATATTGGAGGTGGGGGATATTGGAGGTGGGGGATATTGGAGGTGGGGGATATTGGAGGTGGGGGATATTGGAGGTGGGGGATATTGGAGGTGGGGGATATTGGAGGTGGGGGATATTGGAGGTGGGTATTTTTGAGTTGTGGGTTGTATTTTGAGTTGTGGGTTGTATTTTGAGTTGTGGATGATTCAGGGACAGAGGATGGAGGGACCTGGTGCCGTGACTGTCGCAACAGCAGGTTGGTTGTAGGCAGTGGGAGACTCGGGTGCCCAGAGCACCCTTTCTAATCATCACTGGCCTCACACTGTGTTCCTGTGCCAGACTGTTCACAACTACACAAAAATGGCTCCATTTGCATTTCTTGCATAAAAAAAATCGCGAAAGGTGAAGGAACCTTTACTCAGTTTATGATCATTCAGAACTTAACTGTCATCAATGGGTTTTTGATTGGGAAGATGAATCCATTACAAAATGCCAAATCATACAGATGCTGGAAATCTGAAACAAAAACAGAAAATGCTGGAGAAACTCAGCAACAGGTTTGACAGCATCAGTGGAGAGAGAATGAGCGGGTCAAGTATGGGTTTGAGATGACGTTTCATCAGAATTGGGGCCATGATTATCAAATTGTCAGCAGCATGAAATTCAGGAAAAATAACTTTTACATTGGAGTGTTGAGAATTTTTTTATTCATTCACAGGATATGGGCAAAGCTGGCATTTACTTTAACTTGGCACTCCCTAACTGCTTCAAGAATGTGGAACCTGTTATCACTGGAAGTGGTCAAAGCAAAAAGTAGCATTTAAGAAGTGGATAAACACAAAGCTAAAGTGTATGTCAATGGCGTTAGATGGAAAAGGTCAGGAGGATTTTTGAGTGCAGCATCAGCAGGAGATGTTTTTGGAGGAGATGGTGGATTAGTGCTGATGTCACCAGAATAATAATCCAGAGGCCAAGGCGAAAGCCCTGCAACCTGATATGTCAGCTGTTTAGAATCTGACACTAAACCTGGAATTAAGGGCTAGTCTCAGTGATAGGGACCCTGAAAATATCAATTGTTGTAGAAAACCCATCATAATACTTTTCAGTGAAGGAAATCTGCCGTCCTTACAGTGTCTGGCATACATGTGACCCCAAGACCCATAGCAATGCAGCTGACTCTTAACTGCCCTGAGACCAAGCAAGAGACTCAGTTCAAGGGCAGTCAGGGTGGGTAACACTAGACTGGCAATATGTGCCAGTGACAGCCACATGAAAATTTATACAGTCAGAGTCATACAGCATGGAAACAAACCCTTTGGTCCAAGTCTTCCATGCTGACCAGACATCCCAATCTGACCTAGTCCTATTGCCAGCATTTGGCCCATATCCTTCTAAACCCTTCCAATTCATGCACCCACCCAGATACCTTTTAAATGTTGTAATTGTACCCATCTCCATCACCTCCTCTGGCACTTTTCCATATGCACACCACCCTCTGTGAAAAAAATTATTCCTCAGGTCCTTTTGAAGTCTTTCCTGTCTCACCTTAAATCTATGTCCTCTAGTTTTGAACTCTACAAAAAAGACCTCGACTATTCACCCTAACCACGCCCTCATGATTTCATAAACCTCCGTAAGGTCACCCTTCAGCCTCTGTTGCTCCAGGAAAAGCAGTCCCAGCATATTCAGCCTTCCCCTATAGCTCAAAACCTCTATTCCCGGTAACACACTTGTAAATCTCTTCTGTACCCATTCAAGTTTTAACAGCATCCTTCTTTTAGAAGGGTGACCAGAATTGTACACAGACAATATCCTTGTGGAAGGGCAATTTTGATTTTTCAAAGAGATAGTCTCACACTTAGTACTTCACAACCAATGGCTTAAGTGTAGAGAAGTGTCAGATTCAGAAACACGCAGTGCCCGTACAAGTTCAGTAGGATCTAACCGATAACTAATAAATAGGAAATGCAATTTTGGGCGAATTGGTTAAGGAAGGAATGCTAAACAAAAACCAAAAGAACTGCAGATGCTGAAAATTAGAAACAAAAACAGACTTTGCTGGAAAAGCTCAGCAGGTCTGGCAGCATCTGTGGAGAGAAATCAGAGTTAACATTTCAGGTCCAGCAACACTTCCTCAGAACTTAGGAAGGAAGAAAGGAATGCTGATCAGGATCCCAGCAGATCTCACTCTTCATTGAATAACGACATGGCATCTTCTATATCTTTGAAGTTTACAGATGACATGAAATTTGGAGGAATAGTAATCTGTGAAGATGACAATGTGGTGCTCCATAAGGACACTGACAAGTTAGTGGGGTGGGTGAGTAAATGGCAGGTGAGGTTCAATGCAGAGAAGTGATGCATTTTGGTGGGAAGAGCATTGAAAGACAATGTAAAATAGTGGTACAATTCTAAAGGGACTACAGGAGGAGAGGGTGTTGGGTGTAATTGTGCATAGATCAGTGAAGGTGGCAGGACAGGTAGAGAAAGCAGTTATAAAGCAGACAGTGTCCTTGGCTGATTTCCTGATATAAAAGGACATTTGTGAACCAAATGGGTTTTTATGACAGTGATTGCTTCATGATCACCTTCAGTGACACTAGCCATTTTGTGCCAACTATTTTAATATTTGTTAATTAATTGAGTTTAATTTCACCAGCTGCTGTGGCGGAATTTAAAGGCATGCCCCAGAGTATTTGCTCAAGCCCTTGGATTACTATCAGAAACATTATCCCAAATAATGGACACCCCACCAATGAGGCTAGAACTTCTATAAATGAGGAATATAGTAATGAATAGTCAGAATGGACTATTGATGTTTCAAGGTGACAACAGAGAGAGTGGACGAAGGCGTGGACAGTAGATGTCATTTATCTGAATGTGCAATTCCGTTCTCGAAAATAGACTCATTAATATTCATGTTTTTTATAAAGTCAGAGAATGGATTGCTGTCAGAACAGAGCTATCAAGACAGAAAACATCAAGTGGGAGTAACAGAGAGTTACTCAGAGTGACAGAAATTGGGAAGTGATGTTCAACAAGGCTCAGTCATGGGGCCATTGCTGTTCACAATTTTCATCAATGATTTGGATTTTGGAATCTGAAATGCAATTCCTAGATTTGCAGATGACATCAGATTGAGAAGAATGGAGGGTGGAGTAGAGGAGCAAAGAGATCTCAGAGACAAATACACAATCACTAAAGATTGTATCATAAGCTGCATCTAGATGCACAGGGTAGAAAATTGGAGAAGTTATATTAAACCAGTACCGAACCTTGTTTAGCCCACATTTGTGAGTACTCCAGGCAGTCTAGTCACCATCTTATTAAAAAGGGTACAGAGGCACTGGCGAAGGTCAGAAAAGATTTATGAGGATGATGCCAGAAAAATCAAGGAAGCATTGACCAGCTGGGTCTGTTTTCTCATGGGAAAAGGCTGAGGGTAATCTAATGGAGGTCTTTAAATTGATGAAAGGTTTTCATTGCATGGATACAGAGACAATGTCTTCTCTTGTGGGGAAGAGCAGAACAAGAGGCCATCAGTATGGGAGTAACTAAGAGGTCAGGAATTCAGGAAAAATGCCCTTAGCCCGGGAGTGGTGAGAATGTGGAACTCTGTGGCACAAAGACTGGGTGAGGGAATGTGTATCAATGTATTTATGGCGAAACTAGACACGCCAATGACTGAGAAAGACACTGGTGTTTACAGTAATTAGAAAGATGGGAGGGGGCTCAAGTGAAGCATAAACAGTGGCAATGTTGTGCCCAATGGCCTGTTTCTGCCACGTGGCTGAGGTAATGTATCCCACCTAAAGAAAAAATCCCAATGAGTATTTAAAAAAAGCATTCAGACTTTGACTGAAAGGTAGAAAGTAACATTCCAAAAGACAATCTACCTACTGCCTCTTGACACTCAATAGCGCTACGTTCACTGAAATCCCCCAGCATCAACATCCTGGGGTTACTATTGACCAGAAACTCAACTGGACTTGCCATATTATATATACACGTACACACAATGACTACCAAAGCAGGTCAGAAGCTTGGCACCCTGCAACGAATAACTCACCTCCTGATTCCTTAAAGCCTGTCCACCATCTACAAGGCACAAGTCAGGAGCGTGATGGGATACTTCCAATTTGCCCAGATGAGGAGTGCAGCTCCAACAATACTCAAGAAGCTTGACACCATCCAAGGCAAAGCAGCCTACTTAATTTGCGCCACATCCACAAGCATCAACTCCCTCCACCACCGATGCTCATGAGCAGCAGGGTGTACCATCTACGAGATGCACTGCAGATATTCACGAAGGCTCCTTAGACAGCACCTTCCAAACTCATTATCACTTACATGAAGAAGGACAAGAGCAGCAAGTACATGAGAACACCAATCCCCACAAGTTCCTCTCCAACACACTCACCATCCTGAGACTTGGAAGTGTATCGTTGTACCTTCGGTGCTGCTGGGGCAAAATCCTGGAATTCCCTTCCTAGGGGTATTGAGAGTCCATCTATAGCATATGACTGCAGTGGCTCAAGAAGGCAAGCTCACCACCTCCTTCTCAAGGGCAACTAGGGATGGGCAAGAAATGCTGCCGCAGCCAACGGCGCCCACATCGCAATGAATTAAAAAAAAAATTTATTTTTCAACTAATTTAAACTAGTTATACATGATTTTTCTTTTATAAAGCCATGACGACTCTGATTGAATACCCTGAAGTTTCCTAAATGCCCTGCTCCATCTGATATTCTTGTATGACGTGGTCTGAGCACTTCCTTATATGTTAGCTCATGTACCACATGCCATGAAGACTGGGTTCTTGTTGAGACAGATATCTTGAAGTTTATTAACAATAGTATTTACTATGTTATACAGTTTTGTACGCACAGACCGAGTTCTATGATTGCTGATGCAATGCGTTGCCCCTGTTGCTATAACTACCAGTGATATTTACCAGAACAAGTACACTGCCTTTCTGCAATCTATGCAATATGGAACATTCCATTTTTCTCCTTTGAAGAATGCAAACTCTTCCAATAAACATCCACAAGGAAACATATCGATACATTACCTCTACACATTCAGATAACGACGTAGTGAATGTACAACACAACATATTCTCGTCCTTTTACAATCATTCTGACTTGGTTGTGTGGCTTCACTCTACAGTGTCATCGCAGATGGCGGAATACCATGTGACAGAGGTGTCTGGTTGTTGTCTGGAATGATGTCTCCATTGTCCAAGTCAACACCCTGTGTGACAGATGGTTGATGGAATACAGTTTGGACACGTTGTCTATTTCTTCACAGGACATGACCGCTGCTCATTACAATGTCACAAGGTTGGTCATGGCAAGACAATATCTTTTCACAAACCATTGTGTTTGTTTGAAAAATCGAACACAGACAAAGTGTGAGAGATGACAGGTTGTATGTCATCTTTCAGATGATGCATTGCCTTTAAAGTTGCCAGTTGCAAGAAACCTGTCTGAGTAGAGGCCAATTACAGGTCATGGATAGACTCGATGTTGCAGTCTGGAATCTCTGCGGTTGGAATTGAGGGATTGTCACCTCATAGCCCACAATAATATGTAGGTCTGTGCAGGCTGGTGGAACAATAGCTGGTGTAGCTGCTTCAACAATGATAAAGGTTTTCAGGTGTTCATCTCAAAGAGCCATATTGACATTTAAGGTGCAGAACATCAATACAAGAGATGTCAGACCCACTGTAAACTGTTAACTCATCATCTGTAGTCTGTACCATACTGTGCTAGCTTCCTGAGTATACTTCAATGCAATCACAGTAGTGTGTACTATTTACAAGATACACTTCAGAAATTCATCAACGTTCCTCCAGCAGCACCTTCAAATCCACAAGCACTACAACCTAGAAGGACAAGAGCAGCAGATACATAGGAACACTACACCCTGAAAGTTCCTTTCTAAACCACTCATCATCCTGACTTGGAAATATATCACCTTTCTTTCAATGTTGCTGGGTCAAAATCCTGGAGCTCCCTCCCTAACAGTATTTGAGGGTGCTCCTACATCCCAAAAGATTGCAGCGTTTCAAGAAAGCAGCTCACTACAACCTTCTCAAGGGGCAATTAGGGACAGGCAATAAATGCTGGCCCAGCCAGCAACACCCACATCCTGTGAACAAATGAAAACAAGTAAATAAATGACTGCAAATTACTGAGAGAAGAGGCAAGGACAAAAACAAAATCCAGATTTTGGCATCAATCTCAAGACAAATCTTCACAGGAATATTTACCACCACTGACAACAATTGCAGTAACATTTGTCAAACTGATTGGAGTGTTTCTGATGAAATAAGTTGATTGGGTTTTTCTATCTTACCTCAGGCTTTCCTCGGTGTGTGTTGACAGCTTCAATATTCAGGAAAATAGATTCAACTTTACATCCTAAAGAGGGGAAGAAACATGCAAACAACATTAATTCCCATTTAAAGCATCAGTGTTACCAGAAAGTTTCATGTAAAACTCCTCAATATCTCCTGTCTATGAAAATCTGAAGGTCAAATAGCTCTCAACATATCATCTACTTCTGAACAATTCTTGATTTTCTTTCTCTTTGGGTTCAGATGCTTCATCAACTGAAAGAACAGAAGAATCACCTCTTTTGACAAGAAACTTATCCATTTCTTCCAGAATCTAAGCCTTACACAAGTGGCACAAGTAAAAACAAATCCAAAAATATATTCATTTTAAAACTGTGCTGGCATGAAAATGTGTCCAGGCAGGCAGACCAACTCAACAGCAGTTACAACTACAGCCCTCTTTATTGAGCAGACTTTTTTTGTCCACAGTTCTTTTAATGACAGGGTTATGTATCCCATATTCCTGCATTCACAGGAGGAAATATGCATGGAGGCTCGAGTGAAGCATAAACAATGGCAGCGTTATGCCCAATGGCCTGTTTCTGCCATATGTCTTATGTAACGCGTCCCATGTAAGGAAAAGCCCCAATGACTGCAGAAGAACATTCAGTCTTTGACTGATAAATAGAAAGTAACACTGAAATTCCAAAACACAAATACCATCTCCAACAAGTGTTAATCTTTTTAGAATTAGATTTATTATATTCAAGTACAGAAGTTCAGTGAAAATTTTACAATGTTGCCCCTCACTAGCGTTACCAATACTGAATCCCCCACTATCTACATCCTGGGGGTTACTAAGGATCAGGAACTGAACCAACTTGTCAAACTACGGATTGTGTTTAAATTCCTTTACCACATTTAAACTTTTCCATCAACTAAAATTTCCTTCCAAGGATTGTTGCCAAATTTTATATTATAATCCTCCTTGATTGTGACACAAAGTTATCCAATAAGCAAGATTTTTAAAACACATCTTTATATAGTCTCCTTGATTAAAAAAAAGTCCTCAAACCAAAGGTCATTATATATGGTGAATGGCTGGGGCCCCAGCACTAATCCACTCAGAAAAAGACCCATTTATCCCCACTCTGTTTCCTAACTATCAACTAATTCTTGACCCATGCCAATATATTGCCCCATATCTCACGTGCTTTAATTTTTCCCACTAACCTCTTATCCAGGGACCTGATCAAATACCTTCCAAACATCGAAATACACCACATTCATGGATTCTCCCTTATCTATCTTACCAGTTACATCCTCAGAAAACTGCAGTAGGTTTGTTAAGTACAATTTGTCTTTAGTAATGCCATTCTGACTTTGTCCAATCCTGTTAATGCTTTCCAAATGTTATCATGTTATCATTCTGTCATCATTTCTAGACTCTTAACATTTTCCCCACTACTGTTGTTAGGCAATCTGGCCTAGAATTCTATTTTCTTTTTATGGTTCTCCCTTTTCAAATGCTGGGATTGCATTTGCCACCCTCTGATCGATAGGAACTGCTCCAGAGTTTATAGAATTTTGGAAGATGACCACCAATGCATCCAATATTTCCAGAGCCATTTCCCCGAGTACTCCAGGATGTGGATTTTCAGGACCTGGGAATTTATCAGCCTTTAACCGCATTAGTTTCCTCAGCACCATTCTCTCAGTATTACTGATTTCTTTAGATTGATTATTTAAATGTGATACATTGTACATCCACACTTCCCAAACAGATCTGGGTGTACTTGTGCACCAGACAATAAACGCAGACAAGCAGACGCAGCAAGCAACTAGGAAGGTGAAAGGTGCAGTGGTCTCCATTACAAAGGATTTGAGTTTAGGAGGAAGGATATCTTACTTCAGTTACACATGGTCTTGGTGAGACCAAACCTGGAGTATTTTTTTTTTTAATTCATTCATAGGTTGCGATGTTCCTGGCTAGGCCAGCATTTATTGTTCACCTCTAATTGCCCAGAGGCAGATTAAGAGTCAACTACATTGCTGTTGGACTGGAGTCATGTGTAGGCCAGACCAGGTGAGGGCAGGTTTTTCCCTACAATTACAATTAGTCACCATTTGGCTAGTTTTTTATTCCAGATGTTACTGACTTCAAATTTCATTATGCGCCCTGAGGAAATTCAAACCCACATCCCCAGAACATTAGCCGGGGGCTCCAAATTATTAGCCCAGTGACATTACCTCTACACTGTCGCTTTCCCATACAGGAGGGAAGCTGAAAGAAACTAGTGTTAGTAAGAAGGTTGGTTTGAAGAAACTACACAGAGTTGAAGGAGGTAACTACAGAGATAATGCTTGGGAATCTTCCAAAATGCCATTGGATCTGGAGTAATTCTTGCAGATTGGAAGCGTGCAAAATGTCACCCTGCTATTTAAGAAAGGAACTAGGAAAAACAGGAAACTACAGACCTATCAGCCTTACATCAGTAGAAAGGAAAATACCAGAATACTAGAAATGAAGAATGTGATAAATAGACACAGATAAAATGATCTGCTAGGTAGAGTCAGCATCAAACTGTAAATGGGAAATAGTGTTTGATAAACTTAGAGTTTTTTGAGGCTGTTATTAACAAAATTCACAGAAAGGGAGTTGATGGGTGTAGCCCTTAAAGGGATAGATAGGCTAGATGTGGATAAGATGTTTTCCCTGGTTGGGGAGTCTAGAACCAGGGGCACAGTTTAAAAACAAGTGGGTTGCCACTTAGTTTCGAAATAGAAGATTTTCTTTTATTCAAAGGGTTGCGAATCTTTGGAATTCTCTACGGCAGAAAGCTGTTGAAGTTCAGGTGTTTGAGTATGTTTGAACTAGAGGTTGATACATATTTGATTATAAATAACTTGAAGGGTTATGGGATAAAGTGGATAAAATGCATTGATGTGTTCGATCAGCCATGACTGTATTAAATAGTGCAGCAGACTCGATGGGCTGAATGACTACTTCTGTTCCTCACTAGTGAAAGTAGCATTGAGCAGCAGGACTTAGCAACAGCTTCCGGAATGTTAGTTTCTGGGGAGTGGTGCAGTTGAAAACAGACTTCAAGAAGTCTGCAGCAAAGACAGATCTCTTTATCTCACTCTCTCAATTCTAGGTAATGGGAAAACCCTTACAGTTGTGGAGACCTTCGCCAGGAAGAAGTATTTTGATCTCTCTCCCCCCTACCCCGCCGTGTGTAAAAGTCAGTGTTCAAAGAATAACTCGAGGATCTTCCATTGCCCTGTGGTCAGCAGCAATGTGACAGAAACTGAAAGCGTGGTGAGAGAAACACCACACTTCATCCTCATTATCCAGACTCAATCCACAAGATTTTACTTCTTGCCAATTTACCCCCACCCACAACAACTCTTTAGGGCTGTATGTCCTGTCCTATCCTACCTGTAAGAGATTTGGGTTTAAAAAATAACATCATTTAATATCACAGTCGTTAATAATCCATTTTGCCACCTGGTAAAGCCTAAATTTCATCATAATAAATAAGATGAGTGTTGACTTAAGAAATCTGGTGGGATGCTTTTACTTATCCTAGATACTAGTAAAAATATAACAATTTAAGCATCTTGGAGATTCAACTGGACACTTATACTTTTGGACCGCTTGTGGGAGTGAGAGTTGATCACCGGCGTACTCCTCCTGTCACAGCTGGAACATTATATTCATTGTTACATTTGTAAAGCTTTATCACAGGCTGAAGCTGCTTACCATAAGCTACTGGGGTCAACTTTAAGACAGTGTGCAGTGGGCACTTCAGGTACGGGAGTTCCTCTGCAAATAAGAACAGAAACACTGCAATTAAAAATCACTGTGGCAAACACGGGATCAACTTAATAGCCCTTTTGTACAAATTCATTCCCTCTTTTATTTTACATGGCTTTCAAGGGCTACTGTTTTATTGACATTAAAGCACAGGAACAAGCCCTTTGGCCCACCATGTCCGGGCCAACCACGATGCCAATCTATCCTTATAGTGATAGGTCTGGGTGGGATGCTCTGAGAGTCAGTGTGGATTTGTTGGGCCAAAGGGCCTGTATCCACACTGTAGGGATTCTATGACCTATGATACTAATCGCAAATATAAACCGAAAGAACTGCGGATGCTGTAAATCAGGAACAAAAACAGAAGTTGCTGGAAAAGCTCAGCAGATTAAGCAGCATCTGTAAAGAGAAATCAGAGTTTATGTTCAGAGTCCGGTGATCCTTCCTCAGGACTAATCCCATTTGCCTGCACATGGTCCGTATCCCTCTATTCCCTGCCTGTTCATGTCTCTTGTCTTAACGCCTCTTAAACATTGCTATTGTGTCTGCTTCTACCACCTCCCCTGGCAATGCATCCCAGGCACCTATCACCCTCTCTGTGAGAAAAAAAAAAAAACTTCCCTTGCACATCTCCTTTAAACTTTTCCCCTTCTCACCTTAAACCTAAGCCCCCTAGTATTTGACATTTCCCACCCTGGGAATGAGACTCCACAATCCACCCTATCCAGTCCTCTCAATTTTATATACATCAGGTCATCCCTCGGTCTCTGATGCTCTCGTGAAAATAAAGTTTGTCCAAACTCTCCTTATAGCTAATACACCCCAATCAGGCAACATCCTGGTAAATCTCTTTTACACCCTCCTCAAAGCCTCACATCCTTCCTAACTGTGGCAATCAGAACTACACACAATACATCAAACGTGGCTTACTGAAGTCTTATAAGCTGGAACACATCTTGCGACTTACGCTTGAAGGCAAATGCCATACGCCTTCTTTACCAACTTATCCTCGTGTTGCCACTTTCAGAGAGCTATGGACTTAAAATCCCTCATACAAAGAGCCGAAGGATTCTCCCACTTACTGTATTTTTTGTTCTATGAGGTGATGCAGTCATTTGATAAACACTACTTTCTGTATCTGTGTTGCTGTAGACATTATTAGGGCTCGCACAATTCAAGAAATTCCTCAATAAATTATCAATCACTTGAATTGAAAACCGCAACACATGATTTCCCAGATACTTCGACGTTGACAACGACAGGAGACAACATTCATAAGTCAAAGTGATTTTCAAAACAACTGACACACTTCGACATAAAAAGCCATCAGCCTAAACATACTTTCCACAGATTTAGTGACACAGTTAATGTATTCCTTTGCATATTCAAAAATCTCAAATATTTTAAACGAACAGCTTATTACCCGTTTTACAGCTTCATTGTACTTAATATCAGTTTTACCTTTAATAACTAACACAGTGTGCATTATGATAACATCCACTCGAATGGTCCCCATACAGTTAATCCTGAATGTATGAAACCTTGACATGAAGATGCAGTAATTCATTATCTACGGGATGTCACTTTTTCCTGACTGCTGGTTTGCTAAATGAGCCATTCTGGCAGGTATGAAAATGCTCTCTCTATGCAACCTCTTAATTCGTTCTCCCTTCCCTTATGGGCTCCCTGCAATCTTCCCCATCTTTCTCCATTTCCATTGTGACTATTCTTCCTGAACCCCTCCACATCCTTTTGCTGCATCCTCATCTCTCCCCAGTTCCTTTGTAGAAGCACCATCTCCACCCAGCCCCACCCTTTTAAAGACTATTTCCCTCCAGCCCCACTGCAGCCTCCCTTTCCCCCCCCCCTTCATTCCCTACCCACACCCCAACTGAGTGCAAAGAGGCAACTCTCCACCGCCCCTCTCTGCTCCCAGCCACGGCTCCCCCTTCAGATCTCAGCAACAACAGCTAACTCCCTGACCCAGGCTTTGGCCTCACAGGCCGCCCACACATACACGGATGACAGTGAGGATAAACTCTGTTACATATATCACTGGTCAGGTCACTGACCCTACTCTAGTCCAGCCATTGGTCTTTCCCAACTTGCTTTTGAGCAAGGCGGTCTCCTCAGGCTGAACAGCTGATCCAATGGGGATATGAATTTGCAGCCATTATTAAACAAGACATATATTTGCTTGATTTGGTCAAACAGGCTCAGAGTGATATTCCTGTCCCTCTGCCGGGTTGACCATGAGACCTCACAATGCTGCCAAACATTTGCATTGCATTGAGTGTGAAAAATCAGACAAGTCATTTGAAATTTCATATTATGAATGCACTCAATCAGCAAGATGTGCTTTCAAAAGGATCCGTACCTTCAGTAGATCATGTTTTTTCGCAGGAGAGCTGGGAGTAGTAGGATAAGGGGATACAACAGCACTGTAGTATTTTCACTGGATCAATAATCCAGAGAACCAGGTGGTGCTCTGGGGACCCAGGATTTAAATCCCATCGCAGGAGCTTGTGAGATTTCAATTCAAAACACAAGATCTGGATTTAAACGTCTAATAATGACGGTGAAATCTACAGTGTATACCCAGTCCGTCGTATGCGTGACTTCAGATCAACAGCAATGCAGTTAATTCTTAATTACCTCTGCAATGGCCAAACAATCCACAATCCTTGAAAAGTAGAACTACATTTGCTGTCCCCCAGTCCTCTGGCACCTTCCCGTTGGCCAGAGAGGAATTAAAAATTTGGGTCAGAGCCCTATGAGTTTCTCCATCATCTCCCACAACAGCCTGGGATACAACTCATCCAGACCCAGAGATCTGTCCACTTCTAAACCCGCCAAAAGTCACCAAAACCTCCTGGTTTCTTATATCAATGTGCTCATGAACCTCACTGTCTATCATCCTCTCGAATTCTGGACTTACATCCTCTCTCTTCACAGAGAAGTACTTGTTTAATCACTCTACCAATGTCCTCTGGCTCCACTCACACATTTCCCTAATGGGCCCTACCCTTTCCTTGGTTAATCTCTTCCTCTTGATATATTTGCAAAATATAATCGGGATTCTCCCTAACCTCACCCACCGGCGGTTTTCTCATGCCCCTAATTGCTGTCTTCAGTCTCCCCCCTGCATGATCTATCCTCCTCTTGGGCCCCTGTTGATTTGCTCCCTTTGTACCAGTTGGTATAGGTCTCTCTCTTTTCTTTTTTATCCAGTCCTCAATATTCCTAGACATCCAGGTTCCCTGAGCTTGCTGCTCCAATGTTTCACCCCAAAGGGAGCACATTGGGCCCGTACTCTTCTGCAGTGACGTTCCTTTTTGAACACCTCTCATCGTTCTGCTGTAGATTTACCCTCAAAACAGCTGTTACATAGAAACATAGAAGATAGGAGCAGGAGGCGGCCATTCGGCCCTTTCAGCCTGCTCTGTCATTCTTCATGATCCTGGCTGATCGTCCAACTCAATAGCCTAATCCTGCTTTTTGCCCATAACCTTTGATCCCATTTGGCCCAAATACTATATCTAGTCGCCTCTTGAATACAATCAATGTTTTGGCATCAACTATTTTGGTAATGAATTCCACAGGCTCACCACTCTTCGGGAGAATAAAAAAAAGTCTCCTCATCTCCGTCCTAAATCATCTACCCTGAATCCCCTGGTTCTGGACACACCCAACATTGGGAACATCCTCTCCACATCTACCTTGTCCAGTCTTGTTAGAATTTTATAAGTCTCTGAGATCCCCCCGTCATTCGTCTGAACTCCAGCAAAAACAATCCCAACCCAGTCAATCTGTCCTCATACGTCAGTCCCACCATCCCCAGAATCAGCCTGGTAAACCTTCGCTGCACTCCCTCGAGAGCAAGCGCATCCTTTCACAGAAAAGGAGGCCAAAACTGCACACAATATTCCAGGTGCGGTCTCACCAAGGCCCTGTATAACTGCAACAGCACATCCCTGCTCCTGAACTCGAAACCTCTCGCAATGAAGGCCAACATACCATTTGCCTTCTTTACCGCCTGCTGCACCTACATGCTTATCTTCAGCAACTGGTGCACAAGGACACCCAGGTCCCACTGCACACTCCCCTCTCCCAATTTACAGCCAGATAGGAATCTGCTGTATTGTTTTTGCTTATTGTTTCAAATTTACTTCGGCTAGATCCTGCCATCTTTCAATAAAATCTGCCTTTGCCCAATCTAAAACCCTTTTTGCAGACCATCTCTTTCCTTTTCCATGACAGAACAGAAATGCACGGGTAAACAGGACGTAGAGCTGGATGAACACAGCAGGCTGAGCAGCATCAGGAGCATGAAGGCTGACGTTTTGGGCCTAGACCCTTCTTCAGTAAACCCTTTTTCTGAGGAAGGGTCTAGGCCCGAAACATCAGCCTTCCTGCTCGGCCTGCTGTGTTCATCCAGCTCTACACCTTGTTATCTCAGATTCTCCAGCATCTGAAGTTCCTACTATCTCAGAAATGCATGGGTGTTGTATCACTAAAATGCTCCCCCACTGTCAATGCGAACACCTCCTGGCTTCAATGCCTAGAACCTGCATTGCACTGTCCCTTGTCAGACCATCTACATGGTGGCATAAAAAACTCTGCTGTACACATTTCAAGAAATTTTTCCTCTCTTAACCCTTTACACTATGATTACCCTAATTAATATTGGGACAACTGAAATCGCCTAATATATTTACCTTATTTTTTTTTTTTTTTTAAAACACACCTCACCAAATTGCCTGCACATTTACTCCTTTATTACCCTCTGACTGTTTAGGGGCATATAATGCACTCCTAACAGTATGATGCCCCCAAGTTCTTCCTAAGATTTACCCACAAAGCCTCATTTAACAACACCTCTAAGATATTATTCCTGCTTACTGTAATAACTGACTCCTTCATTAATAATGCCACACCACCTCCACTTTTATGCTTTCCTTTGTCCTGCTTGGATCCAAGGTGTTCCCCCTCCTCATCTTGTTCCTAAAAAGGTAGCAAGGGAATGTTTGAGAGTCAAGCAAAGGGAGCATAAGACAAATGATTTGGTTAAGATTGCATAATAATTTTATTGCTATTGGTGTTGCCTGCCTGCACAGTAAGGAGACAAAGGTGAAAGCAGGAGGTTATCACACAGCCACTGGTTGCAGAACAGCCTTGAACATAGATTGCTGAAACAAAGGTCTTGATGGATGATTAATAAGTAACAGTGTTTACGAGAACTGAATCTGAAGTTTGCTTTGTTGCTAAGCAAATTGCCAACAAATGGAGCTGAACGTGACAACTGTCAGCCAGCAGCCTTGCTGCAGGGAAACCCCAATCCAAATACGGCTGTAGCAACCTTATTTCGCTGTTACCTGCTGTCTTATCGAGGAAGTATGCCAGCAAACAACGCATGACAGCCTGGTGACAGATGACCAAAACATTTTCTTGTCTCTCTAGCTCCATGATTACCGGCTCCAGGCGCTGTACCAGATCTTCGTAAGACTGAAAGATAAAGACCAGGTGTCATTGATGGCTAAACGCAAATTCTATCCAACCTCCACCCTTAGGATTTCAGAGATTCACACCTCAGAAAGAAGGCATTAGATCAGGCAGGTCAACAGAAACTAATGTTAAAACTATGGGTGAAGATTTCAATTCCAATGTTCATCAACCCATCTACATTTCTGTGTTAACAAGCATGGGGCTGGATGAACACAGCAGGTCAAGCAGCATCATAGGAGCAGGAAAACTTGACGTTTCGGGCCTAGACCCTTCATCAG
>JAHRHZ010000208.1:475239-509561 GCA_024137785.1 Ginglymostoma cirratum | reverse complement strand
CATCAGTTTCTGATGAAGGGTCTAGGCCCGAAACGTCAAGTTTTCCTGCTCCTATGATGCTGCTTGACCTGCTGTGTTCATCCAGCCCCATGCTTGTTATCTCGGATTCTCCAGCATCTGCAGTACCTTTTATCTCTGATACATTTCTGTGTGTTCTACAGCCAGCAATGAATAATGGCTTTGACAGGAATGTTACCATCAGACAGGGATATTATTATATAACCTTCAGAATGGCACATTGTGGAGTCCCGTGAAGTAAACCCATTACTATTCCTTGCCCTCTGCCTCCCCTGAAACACTTTCTCCTGCTGGGGTTTGCTCCCTAGCCTGGCTCTGTCTCCTAGCCTGCCAACATGATGAGTTTGATTACCCTAATGGAAATCTCGGTGGTAAAGACCAATTTCATTCTACTTTCTGTATTTTTGATTGTGGACTGATTTGGGTAAAAGACGGTTATAAAACCAAGAATTGTGGAAGAAACTGCAGTACGTTTTAAAAGCAAGTAACTGAAACTCATTATTAGCTGTGTTTACTGCGTTGCTCAAGCAGCAGGGGAGGTGTGAATAGATGGCACAGCACCAGAGAGTGCGTGAACGGAGTGAGATTTGGCTGGTAACAAGTACTGATGATGCATGTGATGCAGTTATGATCAGTTGAGGATGCCAAAGGTCATCAGCCTCACAACTCTGACTGGTTCCTGGGTAGCTGCACAGTTTGTGGGTGTGAACGATAGTGGAAGCAGCCTTTGGACTGCTGGGAAGGAACGTGATGTGTCACTCTCTCCCTGTAGTAAAAATAACTGAAGCCTGAAGAAATCTGGTGACTTTTGCAAATCAGTTGTTGTAAGCTATTACTTAAGAGACTTTGTAGTTAGTGTGCCAACCACCCTGCGCCTCGTGTAAACTGAAAAACACTACAGAAAGGAATTCGAGAACAGAAAAGACCTGGCAATCCAATAGAAACATCAGTGAATTCTGATAGCTGGTGTTTTGAACTGTGGACTCTATCCTTGTCTGCGTCAGGATCTCAGAAAGAGTTGAGACTTTTAACTAGTTGAGCCATCTATTGATCATTCATAGCTTGGTTACTCGTGACTAGAATTTAGTACTTTGTAATAAACAGCAGTTCTTGTTTAGTACAGGAACCTGGTCAATGTTTTCTGTTAACCTGATTCCAACAGACAGGTAAATCAGGAAATGGGCACATTTTGAATAAATCACTAACTCTTGTGCTGTCCCAGGAATAGTGGAGCTTGAGAATCAGTGCACATTCCCAACTGGGTCATTACATGAAGGAGAAACACAGAAGGCTGATAAAGGAATGCAGGTGGACATTTTTGATATGGATTTTAAGAAAATGTTCTAACAAATTACCCTACTCAGTAATTTTATCAACAGCCTGGGGTGGTAGACAATGGTGTTCCCCAAGGGTCAGAGGCTGGACCAATGCTTTTTTGTTCACTGAGTGATGGAAGATGCAAGATTTATTTTTCAAATTTGGATTTCAAAATAGTGGCATGTAGGTGTTAGTTACTTATGTGAAGTATGTTCTTGAAAGTAGGAAGATCAGAGAATCCTTCCAGAGCAATGACCTAATCCACCATTGCTCAGAAAGCATTGCCTTTCACCCTTGGGGCAAGTTAATGGGAAATTATCCACAATATGCTGGTTTACGATGGTAAGTGAACATTGAAGGCCATTACCGTAGATTTTTGATTCAAAGCAAACAAGTATTAATTTTAGTCTAGGAAACAAGAAATTAAAAGTTTTTGGGACAGTTCAAAGAAACCTGACTGGGATCAGATGCAAGTTTAATTCTCTCCCCTTTAGTGTGCTCAGCTTCTAGGTCAGAAGAATATGGTCAGCAATGTATAGGTTATTAGAGGCTGAAAAAGTTTAAGCTTTCAGTTTTATGAATATTCATGCAAGAAGACTCCATCATTTACAGGATAGAACTGGGGACAATCAGTTCTCAGCATCACAAAATTGTTTTGCTGCTAAAGGATGCCTTTTGGTCCATTATGTCTACACCAATTCTATTACCGAGCACCAGTTTCCTGCCTTTTCCCCACATCTCTGCACACTGTTTCTACCCAAATAAACATACAACGTCCTCTTGAATGCCTCAATTAAATATGCTTCCACCACATTTCCAGGCAGTGCATGGGGTTAGATACAGAGTAAAGCTTCATCTACACTGTCCCCATCAAACATTCTCAGGGCAGGTCCACGTCAGATGTTGTTGTATATTCTAGGGGAAGGCAATGGCCTTATGGTATAATTGCTAGATGCAGACCTAGTTCAAATCCCACTGTGGCAGATATGGGATGTGAATTCAATAAATAAAACATCTGGAGTTAAGAGTCTAATGATGACTATGAAACCACTGTCGATATTTGGGGGAAAACCCCACCTGATTCACTACTGACCTTTAGGGAAAGGGATTGCTGGCTTCACCTGGACTACATGTGACTCCAGACCCACAATGTGGTCGACTCTTAACTGCCTCTGGGGCAACTAGGGATGGGCAATAAATGCTAGTCTAGCCAGCAACATCCATGTCCCAGGAATGAGTAATTCTTAGTGCAACCTAATCCTGGCCCACAGTGTAACCAAACCCTGCAGTGTAACCTATGCTAGACTTTGCTGAATTACAGAATGGCCCCCAATTTCAAGTGCACACAATCAAGCTGCTCACAGTCACTGGCCAACAGTCCCAGGAAGGTCTTGTGGTCACATTTCTCCCTCTGGGCCAGGGGTTCCGGGTTTAAGTTCAAGTTCAATTTGTCGGCGGGGGGGGGGGGTCCTGGAAACATTCAAACAGGCTGATACAAAATAACCTGAACAGCCCAAATTTTCCAAGGTGAAATGAATTCATGACGTCTGATAATAAATGGAGACTGGCTAATTAAAGTTAATTGCAGCTTGTTTGCTGAAGGGAGCCAGCTCTGACAGACTCCCCTCAGCTTGTACATAAATTTTCAACAAGACTCATCAAGTGACTTTCACCAATTACCGAGTTTTACACATGGATGCAGTTGTAATGGCTTGGAAAAAATCTCAAAATGTATTTTTCTGCCTGAATTCTTGCTTAAGCATTACAATTTCTCAGCACTCTCAAGCCCTCTATCTAATTAACAAGTTCACTCTAGTCCTGACCTACATTATTCAATCTATTAAGTTAATAGTAAACTCACTGCCAAGCTCTCCTGTGCTGAGTCAGCACAAAGATGTTTACAATGAGCTTGGTATTACCGTCAACAAGCTGTTGGGGTATTTCCACAGCAGACTGAACGGTCAACATTCATTTCTATTGGTCGTACCAAAGAAAGGAAGGTTTTAATTTCAAAACTGTGTCAGCATCAGGATGGTAGAAGCTGCTTTACAGGAGATAATATCCTTCTGAAGGATTGTCACTGTGGGAAAAGTAAATGAACCACCAAATAAGCTGTTTACATGGAAAGAAACAAAATACTGCAGATGCTGGAAATCTGATACAAGAACACAAACTGCTGGAGAAACTCAGCAGGTCTGGCAGCATCTGTGGAGAGAAAAACAGAAATAACATTTTGAGTCTGATTTGAGTTTTTTTCAGAACTGGTTAGGTTCAGAATTCAAAGGCAGGGAGTAGTGGGGAAGGGCTGGGGGGCACTGGGATGAGGGATTGGGCTGGCAGAAGGAAGTCATTGGTCAGCAGCGTATGTTCTGCAGGGCTGAAGTCAATCATTGGGGTAGAAGAAAAGTTGATCTTACAGTACAGAGACAATGGGCTGAATGGTCACCTTCTGCATTGTAACAATTCTGTGATTCCTGGCCTTGGGTGTTCTCAAAACAATTTTTAAAAAAAAATTCCTTCATGGAACCTGGATGTCTCTGGCTAAGTTAGCATCTATTGCCTAGCCCTAGTTGCCCAGAGGGCATCTGGAGTCACATGTAGGCCAGACCAGATAAGGATGGCAGATTTCCCTTCCTAAAGGACATTAGCAAACCAGATGAGTTTTCCCCTGACAATCAACAATGGCTTCACAGTCATCATTAGTCTTTTAATTCCAGATTCTTTATTGAATTCAAATTCAACTATCTGCTGTGACAGGATTCAGACCCGGGTCCCCAGAACACGAGCTGAATTTCTGGATTAATATTTTAACAATAATACCACTAGGCCATTGCCTTCCAGGTCATGCAGCTCCTAGTCTCCCTCCACTACATGTTTCCCTGATCCTGACGACTGCAACGAAAAAGTATTAGTGTACAGAAAACTAAGCATATGGCATCAGGAGTAATATCTGGTCATTGACTGAGAAACAACTGGCAAGCAGGAAACAAAGGGGGATATAAATTGGTCATTGAAGAGTTTAAGCCAGTGACCAGTGGATACTGCAGGGATCAGAGTTTGGACTCCAGCTATTCACAATATGTACTAAAGACCTGGATGAGGGAAATGTTTCCAAATAAAAACCAGAAGAATTGTGGATGCTAGAAAATCAGAAACGGAAATTGCTGGAAAAGTTCAGCAAGTCTGGCAGCATCTGTAGATAGAAATGAGAGTAAATGTTAACTCTGATTTCTCTCCACCGATGCTGCCAGACCTGCTGAGCTTTTCCAGAAATTTCTGTTTTTGTTACAGCATTCCCAAGTTTGCTGATGGCACAAAACTAGGCCATTTTGTGAGGGGGATGTAAAGAGGCTTCAGGGTGATTTAGAGAAGTTGTGTGTGGGCAAACACATGGCAGATGCAGTACAATGTGGCTAAATGTGAAGTTATGCACTTTTATGTGAAAAACGGGAAGGAAGAGTATTATTTAAATGGTGGTGAATTGTGAAATGTGGTTGTACAAAGGGATCTGGGTGTCTTTGTACAGTCAATGAAAGCAAACAGGCAGGTGCAAGTAAACATTTAGAAAAGGTGAGTGGTATATTGGCTTTCATTACAAGAGGATTTGAGTGTTTTTATTCATTTGAGGCACGTGGGTGTCGCTAGCTGGCCAGCCAGCTTTTATTGCCCATCCCTAGTTGCCCTTGAAGAGACTTTGCAGGGATTAATATAATTGAATGGCTTGCTAGGCCATTTCAGAGGGCAACTGAGAGCCAATCGCATTGCTGTGGGTCTGGAGTCACATGGAGGCCAGACCAGTTGAGGGTAAATGATTTCTTTCCCTGAAGGACATCAGTGAACAAGATGGGATAACAAGGTGCAGAGCTGGACGAACACAGCAGGCCAAGCAGCATCAGAGGAGCAGGAAAGCTGACGTTTTGGGCCTAGATCCTTCTTCATTTCTGAATTTTCTGGGGAGGGGTCTAGGAATGAAGCATCAGCCTTCCTGCTCCTCTGATGCTGCTTGGCCTGCTGTGTTCATCCAGCTCCACACCTTGTTATCCCATGGTTTCATCGTCATTGGTAGATACTTAATTCCAATTTTTTAAAAAAATGAATTCAAATTCCACCATCTACCATGGTGGGATTCAAACCCCGGGTTCCCAGAAGATTGGCTCAATTCCCCAATTAATAATCTAGTGATAATACCACTAGGCTAACAACCTCCTCCTAGTTTAGAAATAGGGATTAATTACTGCACTTATACATGGCCTTGGAAAGTCCAGACCTGGAGCATTGCATGCTGTTTTGATCTCCCTGCCTAAGGAAGGATATACCTGCCATTGAGGGAGTGCAGAGGAAGTTCAACAGGCTGTTACTGGGGATATCAGAACTTGGTCACATGAGGAGAGATTGGTTCAATTAGGTCTGTATTCACAAGAGGTTAGATGGAAGAGTGGGAATCTGATTGAAATGTAATTCTAACAGGGCTGGACAGACTAGATGCATGGAGGATATTTTCTTTGGTTGCGAGGTGGGGACGGTGTGGCAGTATCTAGTTTCAGGACACATTCTCTGGATGCAGAGTGGCCCGTTTAGGATTGAGACAAGGAGAGATTTTTTTTTTTCTGTCATGGGGTGGTGAGCCTGTGGAATTCATTACCACAGGAGGCATTGAGGTGAACTTACTGAATCTTTTGAAGAAAGCAGATAGATTTCAAAAGCCACAAGTGTCAAGCAGCATGGAGGCTGCTGGGATATGGTGTGTGATAGCAGATCAGTCATGACCCTGCTGAATAACAGAACAAGCTCAAAGAGCTGAGTGGCTTACTGCTTCCGGTTTCTGTTAGAACAGAAACCATTTTAAGGCTGCAGTTGAAAGCCTGAAGTTTGCCAACTTTCCAAGACAGGTGAAGTGTTTGGTTTAAATCATTGGCACAGAACAGTTCTGAGCCTGGAGACGTATCCCACCAGGAACCTGAATCAAAGGCACTGTGTTCAATGCTGCTCGAGCACTTCCTCCCTGGTTTTGACACCACACAAAAGGTGTTGCATTCTGTTACCCACCTCACCCTTTGGATAGCGATATCTGTATTTGTCTTGATCTCTTAGTGCAAATTCAGCTGGGTAGTTCATCTGAATCTCCTCATATGTCATCTCCTCACAGACACCCTGGAAAAACATTTCACAACTGATGAGGCTTAAATTGAGACTGAAATCCATCTCTCAAATCCCAGGAACCTCAGTAACATTCTTCCCTGACAAACCACACTGTGACTCACAGTCTGATCAATTAACTAATTGTTCACAGACATTTTTTAACCAATTAAGTTTTTATTACATAGAAGGGAAAGTGTTAATATCTTATTCCGAGTTGGTTTTATTGCATAATGTTATAATCATTAGCTCCAGCAATTTTGAGTTGATACTCTCAGTTTAGATCAAGCTTCTCAACAGACATTATCTGTATCACTTCTTTCAGAAGTAGTGGCTTCATCTTTGCTGCAATGAAACAGGGCAGTTACTGCAGTGCTCAAAAGGTTGGCTACAAGAAAATGTAGCTCTACTGAACTCACCGCATCAATTTCATTCAATATTTTCCACTGCTCATAAGGCACCTTCAAGGCTTCCGCAGTCTGGATTGTCCTTTTCATCTGACTTGTCCAGACCTTCAAGTCCCTTATGTTCTGCTCCTGTATAAACTTTCCTAACGATTTGGCAAACTAGCAAATACAGAAAAGAGTTTAGAAGCAAGACATTGATTTTACCCGATGTCAATTACAGTAACAACGACATAGAAATGGCCCGTCATCATTATCTTCCTGAACAGTCTCTCCTGGAGCAGGTGATCTCCCAGGATCCCACTACCTTCCTACCTTGCAGACACTGAACCTGCCCCCAGTGCCAATTGAGATCATTCAGTGGGCGATCAATGCCCCAGAAGCTTGGTCCCTCACTGGTGTGTATTTGCTGTGCAGGGATCCCAACAACAATTCCTTTTGGGGGCAGCGGGATGGTCACAGAAAACCAACTAAACACTCTTACTATGACACCCATCCTCTGCAATCCCCTCTCCTTGGCCAGGATCCCTTGCGATCCTGGGTGTAGTATTGGCTGCAGCAATTTCACGAGGTCTTCAGCCAATGGTTCCAAATGGACTACAGTTGTTCTAGGTAGCACATCATCATCACCTTCTCAAGGGGCAAGTAGGGACAGGCAATCACAGAAACCCTACAGTGTGGAATCAAGCCATTCAGCCCATCAAGTCAACACAGACTCTCTGAACAGCATCCCACCCAGACCCAATCCCCTAACCTATCCCTGTAACCCTGAATTTCCCATGGCTAACCCACCTAGTCTGCACATGCCTGGGCACTATGGGGCAATTTAGCATGGCCAACTCACCTAGCCTGCTCACCTTTGGACTATGGGAGGAAACCAGAACACCCGGAAGAAACCCTCGCAGACACAGGGAGGAAGTGCAAACTCCACACAGACAGTCACCCAAGGGTGGAATCGAACCCGGGTCCCTGGTGTTGTGTGGCAGCAGTGCTAACCACTGTGCCAGCGTGCTGTGCCAAAATGTATGTTGGCCTAGTCCAACAACTCCCACATCCTGGGAATGTACAAAAGAAGACCATTGTCTCCATAAAGTACCATCTGATGGCTCTCCTAATGACTCAAGTAAGGAGCTGAACCATGTAACTCAGCGACAGCCTTGCTTTGATCATTGTGCGATTGACAGCAATGGTGCTCCTCTAACCTCTGACCACTGTGTGAAAGGGACCTGCAGCAAGGATTCAGCTTCCTGTATAATGTCAGTCCATTCTGTTGTTGTATGGGAACAGAGCTAGGCTAAACCAAACTCTGACCATGGACAATACTTACTGAATGGGCAGGGATAAATAGCACTTAAAGACCCAGGAGATGTTTGCAGTGCCAGCCTTAGGGAGTGGGCAATGGCTTTGATGAAATGCAGGAAAAAAAAATAAAAAAACTGACAAAAAAAAAAATGTACATTTCAGTTCACACAATTTTATGGCTTCCTTCAGATTATTGTTTACAGAACATAGATACAAACACTCCCAAGTTAATCAAGGTAGTGGCAGGAGCAGACACAGGCAGGTTAAACATGCACTGCAGCAATATGCAGGATTCTCAGATTCCAAGTAAACAGCAGTGCTCAATGTGAAATGGTATTGATGAGCGATATCACGTGTCCACCATGAACAGCCCAGATAGAACTGACACTGCTGCTCTGGCTTGATCCATGTCTGAGAATCCAAACTATAGCATCCACTACTGCAGGAAATCTCAGCAAATTTAGACTCAAAATCTGTAGACTATGCCTTCATTTAAACAAATATGTAACAAGTATTTCTTATGAAACATGACCCAGAGAATCCTAAATGATGGAGCAGTTCTATCCAGTCACTGGTGAGAGACAGAGACTTTGCCAGTAGTGGGGATGTGTCACAATTTGAACTCACCTGTCTGCCTCGGAAAGAAAGTCCCGAGTCACCACCGATCCTGCCCTTCAGATTCAGGTCACTCTCGCCATGGCGACAGAGGTAGATTGATCGAGGAGTTATGTGGATGTTCATGAGGTAGTAAACAATTTTGCTTTGAATATGATCAAGTACATGATTGACAAGGTACCGTCTTCCAACATCAATGATTTTAATAAAGGAAAGATCCCTTTGAGTTAAAACAAAAATACAAACATATAAACCACTCAGACAAATACAGAAACTCTCTCAAACTCTCCAATAAATGCAGATAAACGTGCACTCGCCGTGTTAGCATGGAACTACAGGGAGGGATGCAGGGCAATATATAATTTCTTTTGGAACAGAAAGTGGATGGCGAGTGGTTTGTGACTAGGAGAAGGCCGTGCCTCTGAATCAGCTTTAGGACCATGGTTCATTCTGATGTACATTAATGGCCTAAACCTGGGAGCACATGGGGACCATTTCAAAGCCTGCACAGGTGTTAAGAGGGTCTTGTGATGTGGTGGTAGTGTCTCTAGCTCTGAGCTAGGAGGATAACAACACCGGCAGCCTGGAAAAATGAAAGGCAGACACCAGCTGCAGTGGGAAGATTGAGACGAGGCAACATAAAAACGTAAGAGGTGTTTAAATAGAAAGTATATATTATAAAGGGAATGAGGAACACAAAAAGGATCTGGAGTTGATATATTCATATTTTAAAGTAACAAGATGAAAAGGCTATAAATAATATACAGGATTCTGGGTTTCATTAACAAAGGCATAGGGAGCTAATGGGTACCAGTTAATACTGAAGTATTACAAATTATTGGTTAGGTCTCAGCTACAGCTGTATTATCCAATACACTGGTCAAATTTCCTATCTGTAAATCAAAATTCAGGTATTGCACCTGGGCCTGTGCTGCACCAAGTCACCATTTTTGTGGTAACAGTAGGGTCTCGCAATCCAGACACCCAGGATGATTCTCCGGGTCAGTCTGTGGAACTCATTGTCACAGAGGGTTAGGGCCAAATCATTCAGTGTATTTAAGTCAGAGATAGGTAGGTTCTTGATTGGTAGGGGAAAATCAAGTGATACTGGGAGAAGGCAGGAGAATGGGTTTGAGAAACATATCAGCCATAATCAAATGGCAGAGCAGGATCGATGGGTTAAACACCCTAATTCTGCTCCTTTATCTTACGGCCTTATAGTCCCAATCCCACCACTGCAGCTGCTGGAAGTTAAGTTACAAACATATGAACAAGGAATAACAGTAGGTTACTTGGCCGTTTGAAACAGTTCTGTCATTCAATAAGAACATGGCTGATAGGATTTTAAACTCAAATCTACAATCCTGCACAACCCCATGGCAATTAGAAATGGATAATAAATGCTAACCACATGTAGTGAATAAGTAAAAGATCAATATCTGACACCAATCAATCCCACTGGGCATTAAGTAGAAATGTCTTCATCCACAGAGTGGGGAGAATGGGACAATTACTTGCACAGGGAGTGGTCAAGATGAATAGTGTCAGTACAGTGAAGGGGAAAGGGAGACAATGTGCGAGAGAACATGAAGAGAAACGGTGATAGGATGAGGAAAGATTTGCATGCATCATAAACAGCAATATGACCAAGCTGGGCCGAATGGCATGTTTTGTGTGATAAAAGCCATGCCATGTGGTATAACTGGGTCATAGTAGGCACCCGTGCAACTCCTAATGTACTGCAGCTCAAAGCAGCACAAACTGTGCCAGGCTGCAGATGACTGAGGTTTGTAACGAAGCTGCTGCTAACAATGTTCTTGCAAGAAATAGTTACATTAGTGTATCTGTCCCCTTCACATGATTCACAGAACTGAATGTGAAGACAACCTGAAGCTAAATAAAAATGTTTACACAATACATCAGGATATCAAGTACTTTCCAATAAAACTGCAAAACATGGTTAATGGTTCAGGCAAACAGCAACAGAGTAAAGGCACCCAGAGACAGGACAGCAGCAAAGGAAAACCAGGTGGACAATCATGCAAAAGATCCATGGACAGTGGGATTAGACTGGTGGGATATTAAAAGGGAGCGGGCAGTTGTGGTGTGTGGGGGTTGGGCAGCACAATATTGAAGGGTGCCTTTGTATTCTCAGTTGGCAATATACACAGAGGCTGACATACCGATCTGACACTTCATCGAGAGTTTGGTAAGTGTTTTGATAACACTCTATCCTTTTCAGGAAGTCAGATATCGCTTCATCATTGTTACAGTCACTGTAGTCTGGACTGCCCAGTTTCACTTGCTGCAAGGAGTAAAAAGTGTAAAAATTAGGAATGTGTTTCAGAGACATTAAATTAACCATACCACCCGCCAACCCCCACATTCCCTGCCATACCATGATCCTCTAGCTGCACGGTGACCCCATCTGCATAGTGAACCCCGAGCTGCACAATGACCCTGAGCTGTTTAGAGAAACCAATGAAAATTAATTGCCAGTACATAGTATGATTTCATTGCCAATTAGGCCCACTTTCCTGTCACCTACAAAGACAGCATGAATTGCTGACAGGGATGGGTTTGTCCGTGATTGACAGTGTTGATGACAACAACAGGACATTGATAGATCAGATCAGATCAGGTGAATGTAGCGACGGATTTTAAACAAAAGCAACCGAGAGATTATCCAAGATAACAAGGTGTGGAGCTGGATGAACACAGGCCAAGCAGCATCACAGGAGCAGGAAAGCTGATGTTTCAGGCCTAGACCCTTCATCAGAAATGGGGGAGGGGAAGACGGTTCTGAAATAAATAGGGAGAGAGGGGGAGGCGGATAGAGGAGAAGATAGGTGGAGAGGAGGCAGACAAGTCAAAGAGGCGGGGATGGAGCCAGTAAAGGTGAGTGTAGGTGGGGGGGTAGGTCAGTCCAAGGAGCGGGATGAGGGTAGTAGGTAGGAAATGGGGGTGCGGCTTGAGGTGGGAGGAGGGAATAGGTGAGTGGAAGAACAGGTTAGGGAGGCGGGGACGAGCTGGGCTGGTTTTGGGATGTGGTAGTGGGTGGGGAGATTTTGAAGCTTGTGAAATCCACATGGGAACCCTGCAGCCCAATGGTATCAAAGCAGAATATGAGTTGCTGTTCCTGCAGCCTTCGGGTGGCATCGTTGTGGCACTGCAGGAGACCCAGGATGGACATGTTGTCTGAGGAATGGGAGGGGGAGTTGAAATGGTTTGCGACTGGGAGGTGCAGTTGTTTGTTGCGAACTGAGTGCACGTGTTCTGCAAAGCGGTCCCCAAGCCTCCGCTTGGTTACCCTGATGTAGAGGAGGCCACAACGGGAAGAGCGGATGCAGTATACCACATTAGCAGTTGTGCAGGTGAACATCTGCTTGGTGTGGAAAGTCTTCTTGGGGCCTGGGATTGGGGTGAGGGGGGTGAGGTGGGGGGGGGGGCGGGGAGGAGGGAAAGAGAGGGAGGTGAGGGCAGGTGTAGCACTTCCTGCGGTTCTACCCGAAGGCTGCAGGAACAGCAACTCATATTCAGCTTGGAAACCCTGCAGCCCAATGGTATCAATGTGGATTTCACAAGCTTCAAAATCTCCCCTCCCCCTACTGCATCCCAAAACCAGCTTGTCCCTGCCTCCTTAACCTGTTCTTCTACTCACCTATCCCCTCCACAAGCCGCACCCCCATTTCCTACCTACTAACCTCATCCCGCCCCTTGACCTGTCCATCCTCCCTACCTCCACTCACCTTTACTGGCTCCATCCACGCCTCTTTGACTTGTCTGCCTCCTCTCCACCTATCCTCTCCTCTATCCATCTTCTATCCGCCTCCCCCTCTCTCCCTATTTATTCAGAACCCTCTTCCCCTCCCCCATTTCTGATGAAGGGTCTAGGCCCGAAACGTCAAGCTTTCCTGCTCCTATGATGCTGTTTGGCCTGCTGTGTTCATCCAGTGCCACACCTTGTTATCTCGGATTCTCCAGCATCTGCAGTTCCTATTATCTGAGAGATTATCCATTTCAGACCAAAAATGGATAGATCAGAGTGTTTTTTTTTTAAAAGAAGGCACAAAGTTAAATACAGTAGATGTCAGATGAGATTTAGGGGTTCAGGTGCATAGCTCTTTAAAATTCCACGCACAGGTGCAGAAGATAGTTGAGGCAGCTAATGGCACACTGACCTTTCTATCTGGAGGACTGGAGTACAAGGATGCAGACTTCACACAAAACCCTAGTTGGACCCACAGAGTATTGTGAACAGATCGAGGTATCACACCTTAGAAAGGATGGTTTGGCCCTGGACGGAGTTCATCGCAGGTTTACAAGGATAATACCCGGACTTCAGGGGTTAGGTCATGAGAGATTAGACAAATTAGGTCTTTATTCTCCAGAATTTAGAATGCTAAGGAGTGAAATAATCAAGGTTTTCAGGAAATTAACAGGGAAAGACAGGTTAAAGATACAGAATTTTCACTGGTTGAAGATTTTACAACCAGGGCACAGTCTGAGAATTAGGGCCAGGCCATTCAGGAAAGATGTTAGAAAGCACTTGTACACACAAAGAGTAGAGAAGGTTTGGAACTCTCATCCCCAACAGCAATCAATAATAATTCAGTGGTTAAATTTAAATCTGACATAGACAACTTTATTTTTTATTAAGCAAGGGTATCGAGGGATATGAGGCCAAGGCAGGTGTACAGAGTTAAACCACAGATCAGCCATGATGTTATTGAAGGGCGGAGTAGACTTCGGGGCTGAATGGCCTACTGCTGTTCCTATGTTACACTTTCAACATAAGAACACTGAGTATTTTACATTTTACAGAAGTTGTGCCCACCAGATGCAGGAGCTGACACAAAGACTATTCAATGCCTGGGATAAGGGGGTCTTCAAAAAGCAGTCTACGCTTTGCTCCCTCACAAAGAAAACAGTTTATCAGACAAAGCCCACAGCCATCAATATCCAACTTACCACAATGTTTGTCTCAATAACTTCAGGATCTTCACAGACCGACTCAACAAAAAACACCTTGGATCAGAGAATCAGTCATCAGAGGGGAAGGTGGAAATCAATTTCATAAACTTTAATCATTCCACTGCCAGAAACTCAACAAAACAGAAATGCAACAACTTGATTCTGGGTTCCTCTATCAAATACCACATTCAAACATATCCGTTTCCATAAATGTTTAGAGCAAATCCGGGTGCCTTTGGGTCAGCATAGACAATATGGGCCAAATAGCTCCTTCTGTGCTGAATCATTTGTATGGTTTTATGAAAAAAAAAGAAAAAAATCATACAAATCCCACTGTCCCCCTAATACCCCACCCAGTCTAATCCCACTCTCCCCCTCACTCCCCACTCCCTTTAGTATCCCACCCAGTCTAATCCTACACACTTTATAAATCCTTTGGCCTGCTACTCTCTACAATTTTATAAAGATACAGGGATTGTAGGTGGCAGCAGACATTCTGTTTTAATATTTTTCCACAGGATTATGGGTGTCGCTGGCTGGGTCAGCATTTATTGCCCATCCCAAATTACCCTGAGGGCAGTTATAAGTCAATTATATTGCTGTGGGTCCAGAGGCACACGTAGGCCAGACCAGGTCGGGATGGCCGTTTCCTTCCCTAGAGGACATCAGTGAACCAAGAATCTGTACCTAGATACCTTGGTGTCTTGATGGTGCCATAAGTGGCGACTTATAACCTTTTCACCACGTTCAGGTGAGTAAATGTGACAATAAAGCTAATTCAATTCGAATACAGTAGAAAAATGGACAAGTACAAAATTATACAAAACAAAAACATAAGGAGACTGAGGTACAAGGGCACATGACAGAGGGGACATTGGCTGGGTTCGATTGACACGATGGAAAAGACGGATGCACCCGGTCGGTGGGAGCTCCATAACTGGAAGGCAGGTGACCCTGACACAGTCACTGCAGTAACACACAGGAAGAGAGTTCACAGCCGTCTCTCTGTTGGGCAACGTAAGCACTGGGCCGAATATCAAGGACTCGTAGCCAGAGGCACGATGAAGGAATACGGTAGACACTAGCAGCTATCGTCTTTTCACGGATTTACAGCTTGACAGCAGGAAACAGCAGCGCCTGCAATGTCACAGGGTGGACCAGCATTGACTAACCACTGACCTTGTACCCGTTCTGCTCAGCAAAGTTTAGGATGGTGTCTCTCCGTTCCCGTGTTGTGTTCGTGGCATCGAAGACCTGACAGGAGATTAATAAAAAGCATTTCAGAAAATACACAAGAGGTGGCAGGGGCTGGTGGTATGGAGGGTTTGGGGAGGGGGTACAGGTTAAGAGGGAGCATTCTGGGAGGTGTACAGTGTAGGGTATGGAGAGATACAGGTGGGTTACGGGGGTGTCGTTAAGTGGTAGGTGTCGGGGGGGTTTAGTACAGGTTATGCAGCAAGAGTGCAGTGTGTGTTAAGGGGGTGGGGGGTGGCGGGGGCTTTGAGCTCCCATAGTGAGGGCACCCTCTGCTGAATAGGCTCTGGACAGACCATGGCACTTGTGCAGCAAACACTAACCTCCCTCCAAGGCTCCAGTACAAACTGCTTGGGGACTCATGGCTATTCAGAAACAATGCTCCCCATTAATTGGGAGGCTCCCATGACAGTCTGAGGGGCTGACTAGCCATCTTAAACTCTGCAAATGAAGAGGCAATTACATCTCCAGAGATTTGCATTCATTAAACAAACTAAATAAAATGAAAAATTGGGCTGATGTTGCCTTTTTAAAAGAGGAGGCACATTTAGACTCCCACAATTCCTCCTCCTCGAGACTTAGCCAACTTCACTCCAACATTATACATGGGGTCAGTTTCCAGAAATTGAATGATCCTATTTCATGTCCTGCCAACGCTCAAAATGAAAACATGTCCTCACCTACACTTTAGATGTTTTTTCAACAATTTCTAATCCACGACCCTCTGGTTATAAAGGAGAAATACATGTCCTTTGTTTCGGTTACTCTATCAAAGCTATTCATTGAGGATTTTGGCACAATTATGACCCCACTAACCTACAATGATCCTGGGCTTTCCAATAAACATCCTGGGGTTACCATTCACCAAAAACACAGGAGCTGCAAGAGAAGGTGGCACGTGGCTCAGTGATTAGCACTGCTGCCTCACAGCACCAGGGACCCAGGTTCGATTCCAGCCTCGGGTGACTGTCTGTGTGGAGTTTGCACATTCTCCCTGTGTCTGTGTGGGTTTCCTCTGGGTGCTCCGGTTTCCTCCCACAATCCAAAGATGTGCAAGTTAGGTGGATTGGCCATGCTAAATTGCCCGTAGTGTTCAGGGATGTGTAGATTAGGTGGGTTACAAGGGGACAGATGTGGGTGGGATGCTCCGAGGTTCGGTGTGGACTTGTTGGGCCAAAGGGCCTGTTTCCACACTGTAGGGATTCTAGAATATATTAAAAAAAAAAAAAAAAAGAAAGGTCAGAGGGTGGGAATCCTGCAGTGAGTAACTCACCTCCTACTTCCTCAAAAGCCTGTCCACCATCTACGATGCACAAGTCAGGAGTGTGATGGAATACTCCCCACTTGCTTGGATGGGTGCAGCCCCAACAACACTCAAGAAGCTTGACACCATCTACGACAAAGCAGCAGCTTGACCGTCACCACATCCCACTCCCTCCACCACCAACGCTCAGTAGTGTGTACCGTCTACTGCAGAAATTCACCCAGGATGCTAATGGCATTGTTGGTCTACCTGCAGCAGTTCAGGAAGGCAGCCCACCACCACCTTCTCAAGGGGCAAAGGCCGGGAAATCAATGTTGGCCCAACCCTTGATATCCACAGCCCACATACAAATTAAAATAAATTCTCTTTCCAAATTGTACCACACCACATTTCCTCACATGGAGATCAACCTGCCCACTACACCTGTCTATAACAAATTTCCTGATTGTCTTGTACTTTGCCATACTCTAATGCTTGTCCACTTGAACTCCAAAGATGTGACTGCTTTCAATGAGTGGATCTTCTGCTTGTCAGATCTCGATTGCTTATTCCAACTAAGGTTTGGTTGGAGTTCAACATCAGACTGAAAGGAGACCTGTCACCACCTGTACATCCAGAAACATTCTCTAAGCAGTGATCTCGACAGCGACCTGCTTTGGTTGGTAATGAAAGCTCCTTTAGCCCTAATGACTACCATACTGCCAGTTACCTATCAATACTACACAACATTAGCTAGTCGTTCAGGATATTTCTGTTCAACTAGTCGCTTGATAGTTACATAACTCGAGTTTGCTGAAGAGATATATTTTGTCAAAGCTTTTGTCCTGAGGAGTGCACCAAACATGTCTTTTCTCAACAATAAAGATTTCTGGTCATTACATGTTGCTATTACAAACTGCCTGTATGAACACCGGTGCCCGCACAAGGCAGGTCACAGCCCATGAGGCATAGCCCAAGAAACTCAATCAGTCACAAGATCCCATGCCTGTGTCACTTACCGCCACCTGACCCCCTTCTTCATCAAGATATTTCTTCACATCTTTCATCGCTGTTGATGCACATTGTCTACAATTAGAAAGACACCAGACAATTAATTATTCAAGTTCATATACAGCAGACAAAAACGTAAAAGGCGACATAACGATATAAAGTGACCGTAGTCCCACAGTTACCTTCGAATTTGCAATCCTTCTTCATTGTCAGGAAGGAAAAATTCAAAGGATTTGTAGGTTTTCACCAGGTCACGACGATACTGCCCAACATTAAATGCTGTGAATGGAAGAGAGTTATCCATTTGTACACTCACTAATATAAGGGATCAGTGCACGGTGACACATCTCAATTATCAACACAAACTCATTTAATTGTGAAACATCACACACAAAACATCATTAAACTTGCTGTTCTTAACACCTAAGGAAATGATACTGTGAAGTTTGCAGTCCCAGAACATACAGCTAAGAAAATTCTGACACAGCAGAGCTAAACTGAAATTTAAATACAAGGGAGCACATCCCTAATGAACCAGAGGATAATACTCTGACAGCAAGATGAGAAAGGATCTTGAATGACACAGACATTGGACAGCCCAGACTCTGACCATGGTATAGAGAGCTGGAAACTTCAACTATTCCCAATTTGAATACACAGCTTGATGGCAGGACTGAAGCCACAGTCACTGTGTGCCCCAATACACAAATCGCAAGATGTTCGCATGTAGGTGCAGTGAGTGATTGGGAAGGTAAATAAAATGTGGAAAAAAGAAAACGGGTCCACACAACACCTAACTTTCCACTTAAACACACTTTAAGGCCTCTAGGATTTAATACCGAGTTTCACAACTTCACAACACGACCTCTGTCCTCCAGTTCGACTACAAAAATCCCCACCATTTGTGTCTTGTTAGGAAGTGAAGTTTGCCAACCAATCAGCACCCTCCAACGAAGCACAGATGCAGGGCATATAAAGTGACATTTTCCCAGCCACCATCAGTTCTGGGGAAGGGTCACCGGACCCGAAACGTTAACTCTGCTTTCTCCTTCACAGATGCTGCCAGACCTGCTGAGCTTTTCCAGCAACTTTGGTTTTGTTCCTGATTTACAGCATCCGCAGTTCTTTTGGTTTTTAAAGAGTTTATGGTGTTGGTCTGGATAACAGGAAGCAAACAGTCAGGATAAGTGGGCCACTTTGAAACTGGCAAATTGTAACTAGGAGAGTATCACAGGGATCAGTAATGGAGCCTGAATCATTTACAATCTGTAACGCAGATGAAGCCAAGAGATGGCTTGTAGCCAAATTTGTTGTTGAACCCAGTATGGGCAGCAAAGCACACTGCAAGGAGGACAGGCGGTGTCTTTAAAGGGACATTGATAATTGAAGTTAGTGGACAAATTTCTGGCAGATGCAGTGTAATGTGGGAAGACAGGGTATGTGAGATTATTCACTTTGGAAGGTAGAATAGAAAAGCAGAATATTCAGCAATTTCTGTTTGATTTCAGATTTCCAGCATCCATAGTCTTTTACTTTAATTTGTTTACCAACTGGTTCATCTGAAAGCAACTCAGTGGCAGAGCTTCCTGCAATAACCCATTACATCCTATAAGTTTATTTTACAAAATAATTTAATGCTGCCAGTCCTTTATCGAATTCTAATCTTGTTTACCTGTTGGTATGGGTCAGCATTACAGCCTACATACCTTTCAGCTGATTAATATATACACAGCTGGACTAACCCTCTGCAGTGAGTCACATTCAGGAACCTACCTTTTGTGGGCACCCCAATCCAGTTGAAATAACGAGTGAGTTTCTTTGATATGTATGTTTTCCCTCGGGCTGGGAGACCCACCATGACAATGAGTGAGGGGGAGTTTGTAAGGTGTGGGATCCATACTGTAATGATAAAAAGAGCATACATTTATGGTCACAACATATACAAAACAATCATTTTAAATCCAACCTATTTCCAAACATTTCACCAGTAGCTTGATACTTAAAAGTCAACAATTAGACCTCAGTAGGTGTAGAGGGACTGGAAGAATGTTTGTGCCTCAGTGCAGCACGAGACAGTGGAGAACACACAAGAAACTGCTCACTGCATCATTAATCTGACTGCAGGGATCTGTTCATTGTTCTCCAGAATTTCCAAGTCTAAGGCACTTAGTCCCAATCCAGCAATTGCTTTATGATGACATGGAGATCTGAATTAGCTGCCTTCAAAAATCTGGACTGAGGTCAAACAAGACCACGAGATAACCCTAACAGAATGTACAATCTACCTGACAGTGGCTATTCACGACAAAGATCAACTGCCCTCTGCTAAAAAGCTAGCCTTTATTAGATATCATTGTGGTGGACCATACTTCAGTCAGTTACCTCCGTATGCCCAGCCCCTGGCTCTGTGTTCCAATTTCCCACAGATACAAATCCCCACCACTTCCCCTGGCAGCACACATCTAGTTTCTCACTGACCCCCACACCCCCTCCACCGCCTACTGCACCCCCCTGCCCACCCACAACAACCCCAGTTTCTCACTGAGCCCCGCACCACCTCCACCTCCAGCCCACCCACAACAACCCCAGTTTCTCACTGAGCCCCGCACCAGGTGTCCCCAGCTTGCTCTCAGAAAAGAGACTGGGTTGGAGTACAGTGTAATTTAAGAAAATTAAAATGACAATTTGATTGCTAAAAGATAATTAAGTTATTTCCAAACAAGGCAAGAAATTGTTTTTGAAACTGTCTATAAATCTCTTCTCGTTAAAAGATTTAGAACAAAATTTGAGTGGTAAAGTTGAATCCTCTTTAAATTTGTTTGAAACTTTTAAATATTGTTTTCTGTAAATCTTACAGCAAATCAGACTACAATTTCTAATTAAATTACTAACTGCACTCCGTTAAATAAGAGCTGTCTGAGTAAGCAATCAGCACCTAACATGGAGGCACAGAGCAAGATGCTTTGTATCCTAAACGTGTGTCCAGCATAAGGTAACAATTGTTCAATTCCACTGTCTCCAGGAGCAGAGGGAGACAATTCAGCAGCTTGTGCGGTCTTTCTCTCAGTTTGTGCGTGTGCTCCAGGCAGCCATCTAGCAGTAAGAGGGACGGTCATGTGAGGTAAGCAGCAATTAAAGAAACTGGTGTGGGGATGATCCCAAGGATCACCATGATGCTAGCCGATTAGTCAATATGATTAGCAGGCAAGAGGTGAAGGCCACAGTTCCTCACGAAGCTCCCACGAGTTAGTCAGGAGGGTGATGACTGTATTTGCAGTGAGTTGTGGGTCAGGTCATTTCAAACTAAATTAGAGACTTGCTGACTACAGTGAAAAATTAAAAGCAGCTTACTGAAGGAGATTGGCCAGTGCTGCATAGCTCATTCTATTTAAAGGGTACTTGCGACAACACAGGTATCAATAACTCAGAAATGGGTCAACAGGTACACAGATTGACTGCGGGAGCTGGGGACAGTGTCAAACCTGACGCTAGCTGACACTAAACAGGAATAATTGAACACCTGACGTCTCAAGCATTTGGAGAACCAGATAGGCACGTCTGCTCCTGAGCCACCAGAACAATACAGTATAACAGCGAGACTCAGCACTCTCAGGTGACTGACAGAAACATGTCAGATTCAGAATGGCCCTGACCCAGTAGATGGGGAAAGGATGATACTGCTCAGGCAAAATCTACAACCAGGTTTCTAAAATGAGGGGCTGCCCTGTTTTTTTTTTTTTAAAAAAGGTTCATTCGCATGATCTTGAACAGCTATAGCCCACGTGCTGTAGGTACAGCCACAATGCCCTTAGTGACGGAATTCCAGGATTTTGACCCAGCAACACTGAAGGAATGGTGATATATTTCCAAGTCAGGATGGTGAGTGGCTCGGAGGGGAACTTGCAGGGGGTGATGTTACCATGTATCTGCTGCCCTTGTCCTTCTCGATGGAAGTGGTTGTGTGTTTGGAAGGTGCTGTGAGGATTTTTGGTGAATTTCTGCAGTGCATCTTGTAGATGGTACACACTGCTGCTACTGAGCGTCGGTGGTGGAGGAAGTGGGATCCTTGTGAATGTGGTACCAATCAAGTGGCTGTTTTGTCCTGGATGGTGTCAAGCTTCTTGAGGCATCTATCCAGCCAAGTGGGGAGTATTCCATCACACTTCTGACTTGTGCCTAGTAGATGGTGGACAGGCTTTGGGGAGTCAGGAGGGGAGTTGCTTGCTGCAGTATTCCTAGCCTGTGACCTCCTCTTGTACACACTGAATTTATGTAGTTGTCAGCTTCTAGTCAATGATGATCCGCAAAATATTGGCTGTGGGGATTTCAGCCAATGTTAAGAGAGGGTGGTTAGATTGCCTCTTATTGGAGCTGGTTATTGCCTGGCATTTGCAAGTGTTCTCCAAACAGAACCACAGGCTATTTAAGATCCTCTACAAGCAGCACAAAGGGATCTCAGAGAGACAGAGCTCAACTCATGTTGCAATGTCTTTGCACAAAGTGTCCTTTGTAAGTTAACGGAATATTGGACTGAATTAACACAAGGAAACCACAAAGAAATGATTTCATCATCATCTACATCACATTTTGCTCAGTAACAGCTCCACAACTGTGTGACACAAGTACCAGGATGGTAGATATGAACTAAATTAACTCTAGCTCTCTTTATTATTTTTTAATTCCCACTTGGGATGTGGGTGTCATTGGCTGGGCTAACATTTATTGCCTGTCCCTAGATGCCCTTGAAGTGGTGGTGGTCAGCTGTCTTCTTGAACTACTTTAGTCCATTTAGTACATTCAAAACCTCAGTGCTGTTAAGGAGGGAGTTCCAGAATTTTGACGCAGCGACAGTGAAGGAACAGCGATATCTTTCCAAGTCAGAATGGAGAGTGACTTGGAGGGGAACTTGCAGGGGGTGATGTTCCCACGTATCTGCAGCCCTTGTCCTTTTAGATGGAACTGATCGTGAATTTGGAAGAGGCTGTCCAAGGAACCTTTGTAATATCTCTTGTTGCCAGTGTAGTCCACGGTAAATCCCAGGATCTTGATAGAAACGATTAGCATCATTCAGTACAAAAGAGGCCCTTCAGTCTGTACCAGCAAATTCAGTGATAGTAATGCCATTGAATGTCAAAGGGCAGTGGTTAGATTGTCTCTTATTGGAGATGATCATTGCCTGGCATTTGTGGGCACAAATGTTACTTGCCACTTGTCAGCCCAAGGCTAGATATCATCTGGGTCTTGCTACATTTGGACATGGACTGCTTCAGTATCTGCGGAGTCACGACTAGTGCTGAATATTGTATAATCATCGGTGACATCCCCACATCTGACCTTATGATGGAGAGAAGATCACTGATGAAGCAGCTGAAGATGGTTGGGTCTAGGAGACTACCCTGAGGAACTCCTGCAGAGACGTCCTGGAGCTGAGATGACTGACCTCCAAAAGCCCAAGGTCAAAGGAGATTGACAGGGGACATAGCTGAGAGGAATAAAATTACAAAAGGATATAGATAGGGTTGACAGGAAGAAACCTTTCCTTTTCATAGAAGGATGATTAACCAGGCGGCATAGATTTAAGATAAGGGAAGAAGAGATGTGAGGAAAATCTTTTTCACCTAGAGGGTGTTGGGAATCTGGAACTCACTGCCTGTAAGGGGCAGTAGAAGCAGAAACCCTCACTGCAGAAGGATTTAGATGTGCACTTGCAATGTCAAGGCATACAAAGCTATGGGTCAAGTGCTGGAAAATGGGATTAGAATAATTGAGATTGCCTCTGACCCTGTCAAAAACAATGGGCTGAAGGGCCTTTTTTGTGTTGTACATCTGACTCTAACCACAATCATCTCCCTTTAAGTTACTGCCCGAGACCCACCAGAGAAGAGAGCGGTCAGACTGATTCCCATTGACTCTAATTTTGCTCGACTTCTTTGATGCCACATTCGGTCAATGGTACTTCTCTGTTAACTGCTGGCACTCTCAACCTCAGTCTGGAGTTCAATCCTTCCTCCATGTTTAGACAATAAGACATTGAAATGTCGGAGTTGTATTAGGCCATTCAGCCCATCAAGTCAGCTCTGCCCATAAGATCACAGCTGATCTCAACTCCAATTTCCTGCTTTTCCCCCCCAATAAGCCTTGATTCCCTTCCTGATTAAACATCTGTCTATCTCATCCCTGAATATACTTAACAACCCAACTTCAACAGCCCTCTGTGGCAAAGAATTCCCCAGATTCATTACCCTCAAAGAAATTCCTCCTAATCTGTCTTAAATGACCGACTCCTTTTTCTGAGACTATTCCCTTTGGTCCTAGACTCTCCCACAAAGGGGAAAAAACCTCTCCACATCTCCCCTGTCAAGTCACCTAAGAATCTTATGTTTCAATAGGTCACTTCCTATTCTTCTAAACTCTAGTGAATATAGGCCCAACATAGTCAACCTCTCCTCATAAGAGGACCCCTCTATATGTGCGATCAGCTGAGTGAACATTCTCTGGACTGCTTCCAATGCCAGTCTCTCTTTCCTTAGATAAGGGACCCAAAACTGTGGAGAAAGGCTACAGATATCACCTTCAGTACTCAGTACTGGTTCTACCAAAAATATTCAATATTCTTTCTGTTTGAATAAAGGAATTTGCAACAACGCTGAAGGGGCACCACACTATCAGAGGGTCAGTGCCAAGGGAGCACCACGCTGTTGGAGGGTCGGTGCCAGCAGTGCCGCTCACCGGAAGGGGTTAATTTAGGACGCATTCATAACATGGATCAGTGTCACGATCTCTACTGCATGTAAAGAGATTGAAGGCCATGATTCAAAGAAAGAAGTTCTTTCATAACCTGGCCAACAAACATTCCTTAAAACAGAGCAGTCACATATCTCCCAGCAAGTAATTTTGAAGGGAATGTGTTGCATGTTCATTTGCAAGAATTTCTGTTACAATTCGCAATAACACGGAATATACAGTACTCATCTCATAATTCCAATCGGCTGAGTACTTCCACCATACCACTCGTATCCATGGTGACACCAGAGAGACAGAAACCTCTAAAAATGCTCCGTACAAAATAATTCACAAGTCATAGAACCCATCTCTAAAATAAGAATTAAGAGAAAACTTTAAGGCCCAGTTTTTGCCTTTTTCTCAATCTGCCAACTCTCACTGGGGTACAAGAGTACGAGGGTTCCTCCCTCCCTCATACCTCATACCCCACACCCCCCCCACCCCTTTCTCTCTCTCTCTCTCTCTCTCACACACACAGAGGTACAGGGTCCCCACACACACACACATGCACTGACCTCACTGGGGTACAGGGTGCCCCTTTCACCCACAAACCAGCACCCAGGCACGGGTCCCATACACTGACACAGACAAATTCTCACTGGGGTACAGGGTCCCCCTTTGCTGGATTTCAGCAAAGCCTTTGACAAGATCACACATGAGAGACTGATAAAGAAGGTAAAAAGCACATGGGATCCAGGGTAATTTGTTAAGTTGGATCCAAAATTAGCTTTGTGGAAGCAGACAGAAGGTGATGGTAGAAGGCTATTTGCACTGCTGGAGTCCGGTGTGCAGTGGTGTCCCACAGGAATTAGTGCTAGGTCCCTCATTGTTTGTAATATTCGTAAATGATGTCGATGGGAACTGGAGGGGGAAGATAAGTAAGTTTGGGCGACGCAAAGTCTGGCAGGGTGGTTAACAGTGAGGAGGAAGCTGTAGGTTACAGGAGGATACAAATGGATTGGTTAGATGGGCAGGTCAGTGGCAGATGGAATTTCACCCGGATAAGTGTGATGCACTTTGGAAGAAGAAACAAGACAAGGAAGCAGTCAATGAATGGCAGGGCAGTAGGAAGCTCAGAGGAACAGAGGGATCTTGTCCACAGATCCCTGAAGGTGGCAGGACTGGTTAATAGGGGAGATAAGAAGGAATATGGGACACATCTTTATCAGTCATTGTATAGATTATAAGAGCAGGGAGGTAATGTTGGAATAAAAAACCAGAAGAACTGAGAATGCTGTGAATCAGGAACAAAAGCAAAGTTACTGGAAAAGCTCAGTAGGTCTGGCAGCATCTGTGGAGGAAAAAGAGTTAACCAAGAGTTGGAGCTGTACAGGACTTTGGTGTGGTCACAGCTGGAGTACTGTGAGCTGTTCTGGTCACCACACTATAGGAAGGATGTGATTGCACTGGAGGGGGTGCAGAGGAGATTCACCAGGATGCTGCCTGGGATGGAGCAGGTTAGCTACGAAGAGAGGCTGGATACGCTCGGGTTGTTTTCTTTGGAGCAGCAAAGATTGAAGAAGGACCTGATAGAGGTGTATGAGATTATGAGGGGCATGGACATGGAGAATAGAAAGCAGCTGTTCCACTTAGTGAAGGGTCAATAACAAGGGGACGCAATTTTAAAATGAAGGGCAGAAGATAAGAGAGGATTTGAGGAAAACCTTTTTCACCCAGAGGGTGCTGGCGGTCTGGATTGCACTCCTGGACGGGTAGTTGAGGCGGGAAACCTCACAACCTTTAAAAAGTACTTGGATGAGCACTTCAAATATCATAACATTCAAGGCTATGGGCCTAGTGCAGGAAAATGGCATGGTGTAGATTTTTGCTAGTACTGACTCAATGAGCCAAAGGGCTTTTGTTGTATTGTATGATTCTATGGCTGTAAAATGTTTGCAATTATGCAGTGACTGAAGACTGTGAAAAATGCAAATCTTTCTATTTATTTCAGGAAGTCCAGATCCTAACTGCCCCGAATGAAAATATTTTTTCCTCCCTTCCCTTCTCGATCTTTTGCTGATGATTTTAAATCTACAACTTCAGGTCACTGACCGTTTGGTCAGAAGAAATCGTTTCTCTTGTCGTAATCTCCCAAAAATCTCTCATCTCACAGGAAACAGCATTCCAGGAGATCACATGCACTATTCCACAAATGACACTCTGAACATTTCCGAACTCTCGGAATCACAGAAGTGCTACAGTGCAGGGGAGGGCCATGATGTGCACCAGCTTTCTGAACATCTTGACTTGGTCTCTCTCCTGCCTTTTCTCTGTAACCTTACTTCTATTTAAATAACCATGTAATTCCCTCTTGGGTGCCTCAGTCTAACCTGCCTCCACCACACTCCAAGCACTGCATTCCAGACCCTAAACACTCGCTAAGTGGAAATCGCTTTCTGCAAGGCGAGAAAACCGAGAGTGAGGAGGAAAGGGTCCTTCTCAAGGGTCAGTGTTGGGGTCACACCTTTTCACTTTATACATTAATGATCTAGATGAAGGAACGGTCGGCATTCTGGCTAAGTTTGCAGGTGATACAAAGATAGGTGGAGGGACAGGTAGTTTGATGATGCGGGGAGACTGCAGAAGGAGTCAGACAGGTTAGGGGAGTGGGCAAAGAAGTGGTAGATGGAATACAATGTGGGGGAAGTGAGAGGTCACACACTTTGGCAGAAAGAAGAGAGGCATAATCTATTTTCTAAATGGGGAGAAAATTCAGAAATCTGAAATGCAAAGGGACTTGAGAGTCCTGGTCCAGAATTCTCTTAAGGTAAACTTGCAGTATGAGTTGGTAGTTAGGATGGCAAATACAACGTTAGCATTTATTTCAAGAGGACTAGAATATAAAAGCAGGATTGTACTTCTCAGACTTTGTAAAGCTCTGGTCAGACCACATTTAGGAGTATTGTGAGCAATTTTGGGCCCCATATCTCAGGAAGGATGTACTGGCCCTGAGCAAGTCCAGGGGAGGTTCACAAGAATGATCCCAGGAGTGAAAGACTTAACATATTGAGGACTCTGGGTCTATACTCAATAGAGTTTAGAAGGATGAGGAGGGATCTAATTGAAACTTACAGAATACTGAATAGCTGGGCAGAGTGGACATTGGGAAGATGTTTCCACTGGTAGGAGAGACTAGGACCCGAAGGTACAGCCTTCGAGTAAAGAGAAGGCCCTTTATAACAGAGACAAGGAGAAACATCTTCAGGCAGAGAGTGCTGAATCTATGCAATTCATTGCCACAGAACGTTGAGGTGGCCAGATCATTGAGTATATTTAAGGTGGAGATAGATAGGTTCTTGATTGTCAAGGGTTACAGGGAGAAAGTGGGAGAATGGTATTGAGAAACTTATCAGCCATGATTGAATAGCAGAGTACACCTGATGGGCTGAATGGCCTAAATTCTGCTCCTGTGTCTTATGGTCTTGCATTTGCTTCTTTTGCAAAATACTTTACAATTGCACCTTCTTATTCTCAATCCACTTGTGAGTGAGAACAGTTTCTACCTATCCACTCTGTCCAGGCCCCTTGTATTTTGAAAATTTCAAATCAAATCTCCAAGGAAAATAGATCCAACTTATTTAATCTTTCCTCTTTCTTCTCATTCGTTGGACCATTCTCACAAGCCGCTTCAGTATTCACTTCAGATCCTTCCTATTGTGTAGTGCTGAGAACTGTACACAATACTTCAGCTAAGGTTTAACCTGTGTCTTATTGAAGTTCACTGTAACTTCCTGCTCTATGTCCCCATTATAATGAAATGTAGAACACTGTATACTTTGCTAACAGTTCTCTCTGCCTGTCCTGCTACCTTTAATGACTTACACACTTCCATTCAGATCTCTCTGCTTCTGCACACTTTTTAAGAATACACCCTTCATTTTATTCTTGTCTTCATGTTCTTTGTATCAAAGTGCATCACTTCACACTTCTCAGCATTCAGAACTTCATCTGCCACCTATCCAAACAACGTATCAATGTGCTTTTGAAATTCTACACTGTCCTCAGTTTGCAATTCTCCAACATTTTTTGAATATCTACAGATTCTGACCCCTGGACAATTCTACTCCAAACCTTCCTCCAGCCCAAAAAATATCCATTGACCGTTACTCCCTGCTTCCTGTCCCTCAGTTGATTTTGTATCCATGTTGCTGCTGTCCCTTTTATGCCATGTCCTGTGCAGACAGTGACACTCACTGCACATGGGCTTGTCCAGGTCATGTGACATGTCCATGACTTGTCACATCAAGGGTCAGGCATTCTGCTTTGCTGAGCTGCTCTGCCATACCTTCACCTAACTCTGAACTTACTTTACTTACTGTCATTTCAAAACTTTAACTTATTTCCAACTTACTCTTGCAGTGTTAACTAAAAACTGGAAATTAGTAGAAAATGGAAATTTTTCTACCCTTAGTATTCACAAATCAGTTCCCTCTGCTGTGCCTATAAATTCATTCAGAAATTTGTGTTTTCAAATTGAATGGAGTTGAAGGACATTCCTCAACAGCAGTGACTAAACAACCAATCAACCCTCAACTTTCCTATACTGTCTTGTCTTTTTTAGACTTCTTTTCTCCTTGGTGCCTTTATCTGGTATCACTGCTTTCTCCTTCCCTCCTCCTCCCTCATTTTCTCCCGTCCTCTACTCCCTCCCTCTTCCTTTTTGTCTCTCTCACCCTCCTCCTCCACCTTCCTCCTTCCTCCCTCCTCCCTCCACCCCTTCTCTCCGCTATTGGTGCTGCTGACTGCCTCTGGCTCCTCCCCTCCTGCCTGTTTAGGAGCTGGTCTCCTCCTAACTCAAGTCCCTCATCTCTTGGAAACTCTTACTGAGGCCTTTGCACCTTCCCTAGCGCATGGTACCAGTATAATCCACAGTTTTCCAGCTGAGGCCTAACCAATAATTTATTAAGTTTCAGTATGAGCGCTTTGCTTTTTATTACTCTGTTCCACCTTTATAAACCCAAGTAATGCTTTGTGTTGTTAATCATCTGATCATTTCCCACCACCATCTTTAAGGATGGTATGTCTACAGCAGCCCACGCCATAAGACCTCAAGACCATACGACATAGGAGCAGAAATTAGGCCATTCCGCCCACCATTCAAATCATGGCTGATAAGTTCCTCAATCCCATTCTCTTGCTTTCTCCCTGTAACCCTTGATCCCTTTGATAATCAAGAAACTATCTATCTCAGTCTTAGACGTACTCAATGACCTGGCCTCCACAGCCTTCTGTGGCAGTGAATTCCATAGATTCACCACTCTCTGGCTGAAGAAGTTTGTCCTTATCTCCGTTCTAAAAGGTCTTCCCTTTACTCTAAGTGCCCCTTTAGTTTGCGCACTCTCTCTCACACGTTCTGGTTCTTTCAGGTATCATCACTCTCCTGAGACCAGTAACTATTCTCTTCACAATCTGTTACTTACTCAACTTTTAACTCCTCACATCCAGGTCGGGGTTTTTGTTTTATACATAAAAATTGCAAAAAGTATTGGACTCAAAACTGGCCCTTGAGGATTATTAGCGCAAACCACCTACCACACACCCTCTGCTTCTTGTTACTGAGCTAACTGTATGTATAAATGCCTTTGGTTCTGTGGGCTTCCATCTGTTTAATAAATCTCCAAACTGACATTTTGTCATAAGCTTTCCAAGTCTGTAAATATCCATGTACCATACTACCTGCATGCTGCAACTGTACAAAACGCTAGTGCGGCCTCACTTGGAATATTGCGTACAGTTCTGGTCGCCCCATTACAGGAAGGATGTGGAAGCACTGGAAAAGGTGCAGAGGAGATTTACCAGGATGTTGCCTGGTCTGGAGCGAAGGTCTTATGAGGAACGGCTGAGGGACTTGGGTCTGTTCTCATTGGAGAGAAGAAGGCTAAGAGGGGATTTGATAGAGACATACAAAATGATCAGAGGATTAGATCGGGTGGACAGTGAGAGTCTTTTTCCTAGGATGATGACATCGGCTAGTACGAGGGAGCATTGCTGCAAATTGAGGGGTGATAGATTTAAGACAGATGTCAGAGGCAGGTTCTTTACTCAGAGAGTGGTAAGGGCGTGGAATGCCCTGCCTGCCAATGTAGTTAACTCAGCCACATTAGGGGCATTTAAACAGTCCTTGGATAAGCATATGGATGATGATGGGATAGTGTAGGGGGATGGGCTTAGATTAGTTCACAGGTCGGCACAACATCGAGGGCCAAAGGGCCTGTTCTGCGCTGTATTGTTCTATGTTCTATGTTCTACCTCAACCAACCTTATCTGCTAACTCACCAATAATTCAATCAAATGAGTCAGAAATTAAGTTACTGAATATAGAGACCTTAGAGTGCAGGTTCATAGTTCCTTGAAGGTGGAGTCGCAGGTGGACAGGATGGTGAAGGCAGCGTTTGGTACGCTCACCTTTGTTGTTTAGCGCATTGAGTATAGGAGTTGGGAGGTCATGTTAAGGTCGTACAGGACACTGATTAGGCCACTTTTGGAATATTGTGTGCAATTCTGGTCTCCCTGCTACAGGAAGGGTGCTGTGAAACATGAAAGGGTTCAGAAAAGATTTACAAGGATGTTACCAGGGTTGGAGGGTTGGAGCTGTACAGAGAGGCTGAATAGGCTGGGGCTATTTTCCCTGGAGCTTTGCAGGTTGAGGGGTGGCCTTATAGAGGTTTGTATGGGGGACATGGATAGGGTAAATAGACAAGGTCTTTTCCCTGGGGTGGGGAGTCCAAAACTAGAAGGTATAGGTTTAAGGTAGAGGGGAAAGATTTAAAAGGGACCTAAGGGGCATCTTCTTCACGCAGAGGGTGATGCATGTATGGAATAAGCTGCCAGAGGAGGTAGTGGAGGCTGGTACAATTACAATGCTTAAAAGGCATCTGGATTGGGACATGACCAGGAAGGGTTTAAGAGGGATACAGGCCAAATGCTGGCAAATGGGGCTAGATTAATTTAGGAGATCTGGTCGGCATGGACGAGTTGAACCAAAGGGTCTGTTGTACATTTCTGACTCTGGCTAGACAATCAAAAATATCCATGCTGACTCGGAGATAGTAAGAACTGCTGATGCTGGGGTCAGAGATAACAGTGTGGAGCTGGAGGAGCATAGCAGACCAGGCAGAAAAATTCTGAAGAAGGGTCCCGACCTGAAACGTCAACTTTCCTGCTCCTCTAATGCTGCCTGGCCTGCTGTGTTCCTCCACCTCCACACTGTTATCCATGCTGACTCTTCCTGAGTGACTTGTGTTTTTCCAAATGAAAGTTTATCTTGTCTCTGATAATGGCTTTCCCCACTATGGATCACGAAGGGACTGGTCTGTAATTTCATGGTGTAACACACCTAGAATATTGTATACAGTTTTGGTCTCCTTTTCTGAGGAAGGATGCTCTTGCTCTCGAGGGAGTGCAGCGAAGGCTTACCAGGCTGATTCCAGGGATGGCGGGACTGATGTATGAGGAGAGATTGACCAGGTTGGGATTGTTTTCGCTAGAGTTCAGACGAATGAGGGGGATCTCACAGAGACTTATAAAATTCTAACAGGACTGGACAGGGTAGATGCAGGGAGGACGTTCCCGATGGTGGTGTGTCCAGAACCAGGGGTCACAATATGAGGATTTGGGGTAGACCGTTTAGGTCAGAGATGAGGAGACATTTCTTCACCCAAAGAGTGGTGAGCCTGTGGAATTCATTACCACAGGAAGTAGTTGATGCCAAAATATTGAATGTATTCAAGAAGCAACTAGATATAGGACTTGGGGCGAATGGGATCAAAGGTTACAGGGAGAAAGCAGGATTAGGCTATTGAGTTGGATGATCAGCCATGATTGTGAAGAATGGCTGAGCAGGTTCAAAGGGCTGAATGGTGTCCTCCTGCTCCCAGCTTCTATGTCTCTATGTTAACCTTCGCACCTTACTGAATAGCGGGAGACCTTTAGCAAACTTTGCACCACATGGCACTATTCCTACATCCAAATGCATTGGCTATCTTTACCCTTATCTCATGCAGTCACGCAGCAGAAATTCTAGATGAAATAGTTAAGCTTGCAACTCTCAAAGAATGAGAGATAAAAGGTACTGCAGATGCTGGAGAATCCAAAGAATATTGTTTTTAACACATTTAGTCCATCACATTCCTATTCTCTTTCACTGGAAAATCAACATTATCCATTTCCTTTGTGAAAACTCATGTGAAGCAAGTCTTTAGTGAGCTCCTTCTCGGTCATAATGACTCAATGAGCTCTGGCTCCTAATGTGTTCAGTACGAGTCGCTCACATAATATGAAAATCAGAAACTTGATCACAGGGAGAATCATGCAGCAGCGACCACAAGTGCTGCATGACTCAGACTAATATTTACAAAGCTAACAAGGAAATGAAAGTTTATTTCAGATATTTATTCTTCACCTTGAATTAGTCCACTACGCAAGACTATACCTAGAACTGTTTACACACATTATGCATGATTGTCACAGTTTTAATGTGGATCACTGCATCTTAATCATTCACAGACAAATTTGGCATTTAAAATATAAATCAGCTTCAGACCTTAATTTCTACTCAAGCGCTGAGAAATACCAGCTATAGCTTAATCTATACCACCCAACATGTAAACAATACCTTAGCAGCTGGTTGCAAAGAAGTACAATTTGTATTCAGATCCATCCTGCACTATAATCCATGGTAACACAGCTATTTTACTGCAGGATCCTTATAAAGTTATGCAAACACTAAGAAAAGGCTGAGGCTAAATCTGTCTCCAGGCAGCAGGCTGTCTGAGCACATTCACTGGCATCACAGCACTGCAGACTCAATGGAGCAACAAGACTTTTAAAGCAACGTTGCGCTATCAGCTACTTCCAGGACCAGAAGCTTCACAATAGCCCAGTGACAAAACGGTTGAGGATTGGTGTGTGCCCTTTTGCCAGGCTCCATACCTACCCTTCCTTTGTGAAGTGTGCATCTCACAGAGGCCATTTTTAGAAGGCATCCAAATCTTCTTCAGAGGATTCTGAGTGAGTTCTAAAGGTGAGTTGGCCATGTTAGTCCTCGTTCCTTTGTCTAGCTGCAAAGTTAAACCCACACTGCCATCGCTGTAGCTTGTCAATGATTTGACTTGCTGTCTAGGTTGCTCCTTCTTCCCTGTTTGCAGCCATTTATTGAGCACTAGGTAATAGCAGTGATCATGTCACGTGAAACCAAACTGCAAACTACCACAAATATCCTAAATCATGGGCACTCAGATTATAAAGGTCAAGACGTCCATCCAAAGTCTATGTCAACAACCCCAACCTAACACTTTATACTGAGTTTAACTAAATAGAGCCTGCCGTAAAACTTTAATCTCTCTGTTCTGGCAATTACATTTTTAAAAATTCTCTACTTTTTGAAATATTGGTCAAATCAGCTGCGCTTCTGTTCAGATTGTGTTTTACAAAATAAAGTTATTTTAAAAATCTAATTACACTGTAAGTTACATTTTTACATAGAATCTGGTATGAATTTGTTCTACAATCTTCCCAGAATTATTTCTTTGCAGAATGCTTGTTTCGCACAATCACTGGGTACTTTCTGTGTCTCTACTGATTTGCTGTTCCAATGTACAAGATACACACAGATAAGTTTTCTTTTCTGAATATTGCATCATTGCGGGTTCATTCCACGTTGCAGGATCCCAGTGGATCTCTCACGTGGGAAAATCATGTTCATGTGAGAACAGCCAACTGCTGGAAGTGCTACAACGCAAGCACCAATCAGCTTCCTCATGACAGAAAAAGTATTGCAGAATAACAGATGTTGTTTAACACTGAGCATGTTACCAACACACACCGAGCAGAGCAGCCAAAGGAAACTGCGACAGTACACAGCTCTGCACTTGAACCTTGAACTGAACCAGTCCAGCCAACACCACAACCCTCCCAGCACTGTTAAAACAACAGCACTCATTTACACTGAATAGCCAATTCACAAAAAGATAGTGATGGAAACAGACAGACAAACCAGGAAGGAAAATATTTGAAAGCAAAGTGGGTTCTACTGTATTTCTTTTAAAAGGTGAAGATAAAGGTGAAGAGGATAATGAGTTTACGGAGGCAGTCGGGGAGAAACAGTGACCAATGCTGGAGTGAAAGCAATGGCACAAAGAACCTGTCTCCCTGAGAATGAAGATGTAGGGTGGGACAAACTCACACAGATCTGAGATAACAAGGTGTAGAGCTGGATGAACACAGCAAGCCAAGCAGCATCGGAGGAGCAGGAAGGCTGACGTTTC
>JAHRHZ010000208.1:451229-470239 GCA_024137785.1 Ginglymostoma cirratum | reverse complement strand
GCCTAAACCCTTCATCAGAAGGGTTTAGGCCCGAAACGTCAAGTTTTCCTGCTCCTATGATGCTGCTTGACCTGCTGTGTTCATCCAGCCCTACGCTTGTTATCTAAGTTATAATTCCTGCTCATTTCTGAAGAAGGGTCTAGGCCCGAAACGTCAGCTTTCCTGCTCCTCTGATGCTGCTAGGCCTGCTGTGTTCATCCAGCTCTACACCTTGTTATCTAAGTTATAAAGATTCATTAATGATTGATGCTTATACATTATCCGTAATGAATATAACATGACAAAGACAATGCATTGAGACAGGTGTAGAAACGTGACAGTACAGGTGGTCAGACCATCACTATGGTTTGGAACCTGTGTTGAAGTTCAGAATTAAATTTTGAACGGTACTTTTTAAGGGGGAAGTACTGCTACTGTTAATCCTGAGACCCAGCAAGACATTCTGGGAGCCAGGTTCGATTCTCATCATGGCAGACGGTGGAATTTGAATTCAATAAAAATCTGGAATTAAGACTCTAACAATGACCATGAAACTATTTGCTGATTGTCAGGAAAAACACATCTGGTTCACTAATAGAGATAGTAGGAACTGCAGATGCTGGAGAATCTGAGATAACAAGGTGTGGAGCTGGATGAACACAGCAGGCAAAGCAGCATCAGAGGAGCAAGAAGGCTGACGTTTCGGGCCTAGACCCGTCTTCAGAAATGGGGGAGGGGAAGGCGGTTCTGAAATAAATAGGGAGAGAGGGGGAGGTGGATGGAAGATGGATAGAGGAGAAGACAGGTGGAGAGGAGACAGACAGGTCAAAGAGGTGAGGATGGAGCCAGTAAAGGTGAGTGTAGATGGGGAGGTATGGAGGAGATAGGTCAGTCCAGGGAGGACGGACAGGTCAAGGGGCGGGATGAGGTTAGTAGGTAGGAAATGGGGGTGCGGCTCGAGGAGGGGATAGGTGAGTGGAAGAACAGGTTAGGGAGGTGGGGACAACTGGGCTGGTTTTGGGATGCGGTAGGGGGAGGGGCGATTTTGAAGCTTGTGAAGTCCAAAGACATTTTTCCCTCCCCACCCTTATCTGCCTTCCGGAGGGACCACTCTCCGTGACTCCCTTGTCCGCTCCACACTCTCCTCCAGCCCCACCACACCCGAACTTTTCCCTGCAACCGCAGGAAGAGCTATACCTGCCCCCTCACCCCCATCCCAGGCCCCAAGAAGACTTTCCACATCAAGCAGATGTTCACCTGCACATCTGCTAATGTGGTATACTGCATCCGCTGTACCCATTGTGGCCTCCTCTACATCAGGGAAACCAAGCGGAGGCTTGGGGACAGCTTTGCAGAACACCTACGTTCGGTTCATACTGAACAACTGTACCTCCCAGTCGCGAACCATTTCAACTCCCGCTCCCATTCCTCAGACGACATGTCCATCCTGGGCCTCCTGCAGTGCCACAACGATGCTACCCGAAGGTTGCAGGAACCGCAACTCATATTCCGCTTGGGAACCCTGCAGCCCAATGGTATCAATGTGGATTTCACAAGCTTCAAAATCTCCCCGCCCCGCACTGCATCCCAAAACCAGCCCAGCTCATCCCCGCCTCCCTAACCTGTCCTTCCTCTCACCTATCCCCTCCTCCTACCTCAAGCCCCACTCCCATCTCCTACCTACTAACCTCATCCCGCCCCCTTGACCTGTCCGTCCTCCCTGGACTGACCTATCCCCTCCCTAACTCCCCACCTACACTCACCTTTACTGGCTCCATCCTCACCTCTTTGACCTGTCTGTCTCCTCTCCACCTATCTTCTCCTCTATCCATCTTCTATCCACCTCCCCCTCTCTCCCTACTTATTTCAGGACCCCTTTCCCCTCCCCCATTTCTGAAGAAGGGTCTAGACCCGAAATGTCAGCTTTCCTGCTCCTACGATGCTGCTTTGCCTGCTGTGTTCATCCAGCTCCACACCTTGTTATCTCTGGTTCACTAATGTCGTTTCGGGAAGGAAACTGCCATCCTTACCTGGTTTGGCCTATATGTGACTCAAGACCCACAACAAAATGGTTGACTCTGAACTGCCTCTGGGCAATTAGGGATGGGCAATAAATTTTGGTGTAACCAGCAACACACACATTGCATGAATTTAAAAAAAATTGCAGCTGCTTTGGGAATTGGCTGCAAAGGCCGAACCCTAATTAACCAGGAGAAGTTTAAGCATACTGTTGCTGATTGGGCACCAAGATGTTGTTAGCCTCAGGGACTGGTAGCTGTTTGAATGTCAAACATTTCCACATTGCTGGGTAGATACCAGTGTTGTAACTGTACTGGAACAGCTTGGCTAAGGGAGCAGCAAGTTCTGGAGCACCAGTCTTCAATACCTTTGCTGAATGTTGTCAGGGCCCTTAGCTTTTGCAACATCCACTGTTTCCAACCATTTCTTCACATCATGTGGACGAAATCGAATTGGTTGAAGACTCAGTTTCAACAAGATTCTGAAATAATTAGAGGTAATCAGAGTACCTGTGTGCAGGTGTCACTAACTGATTCCTTCCCTCACATTCTGCAATGACTGGCAGAGGGTTAATGAAGCTATAGTTGGCCTCAGTGTCCCCAAGTTAAGGAAGTGATGGAAGGGAGTGATCAGTTCAGCTCTTCAGGACAGTGAGTTCTGTATTTGGAGATTGCAGGATTGAGCTCAGTCAACATGCCATGTGGAGAAAGACACTTGAAGACTCAAAATCAAGTGCCTCACTCTAAAACGGCCAGTTACACAAGCCGTCAAGCTGCAGAATTATAACCGAGCTTGGGAGATAGCTGCCGAGGGACTGGGGGAGACAGACCAGGATTAAGTGGTTCATTCCACCTTTACATTAACACAGCCACAGGTTTCAGAATTCCAAGACAAAGTGCAGGTGTGGTCATACTCTTCAGACTCACAACAGGGAAAGTGATGAAGTGTGTGTGTAGGAGTATCCATCACATGGGAGGTCCCATTCAAAGATACCATTCATCTAGGAATGGAGCAGAATCTTCACAAGAATGAGAGTGACAATAACTAATTCAGTTATGAGACTCCTTGAATTACTGTATGTGTAAATTCCACAAAGCAATCAAACTGGAAAGAAAAGACATTTACTTTAAAAACAATGTTTTAAAGAAACAGTCCAATGCTTTATCATGATACATTACTCGTACAGAAATCCCAAATCCATGGAAGCTGTTGAGACTCAGGGGGCAACAATGGGCATGTGCCGACTCCTTACCGTCTGCCACTTTGGCAAAGTTCCTTCATAATGTTCCAGCAAAGAGAAAAGCCACTTACTTCCCCAAAACAGCCAGCACTTTTCAGCCATTCCCATAAAACAATCATCTTACTTTCTCCAACCTTGTGTAATTCATGTGTGTGTGTGTGTGAGAGTGTGCGAGTGTGTGACTGTGTGTGTGTGTGTGTGACAGTGTGTGTGTGTGTGTGTGTGTGTGACAGTGTGTGTGTGTGTGTGTGTGTGTGTGTGTGTGTGTGTGTGTGTGCACACGCTGTAATGTGTTGTTGTTGTGAACTCCAATAAATTGAACAGGAAAGGTGACTTTTCAATGGATGAGTTAATATGAAGCTGGGTCACTTACCTCTATTGGTCATCATTTTTCAATTCAATCCCAGGCTCCATGTAACATGAGTAAGGGAATAACAGTTGTTTTAAAGAGCTTTCTGGAAGAAATAATAGAATCTCCCCTGACAATTCCTGAATCCTTGCTGAGTCCTCATCACTTCTTCCAACCAACAGCAGTTCTCCTTGTCCCAGGGTTTGCGTCCAAACCTGCTCATCCGCTCTCATGAAATCCGTTTTGCAAACTGAAAGAAAGATTAGAATTTGATAACCAGTGTGAATGATGGAGACAAATCCAAATGAACATCCATTGGAACATCCATTGACGCTGCTGCGTCTTTAAACAAATGATTGCACTATTGTAAAACAATAACGAAAGTTTCTAAAGATCTAGTAAACAAAGATATCTTCTTCAGAAAGATGGCTGGATTCCTGAAAGTGATAATGTCCTTTACTCTGTAAAGTATCTCACTGGCTGGAATGAAGTAAGCAGTTTTGGAGACCGGATATGAAATGGGTTACAACAGGTTTTTTTCAACACAATTCAGTGCTCTGCAATCTTACTATAGATTAGCCAAAATTAATAATGATTCAAAATGCCTTTTGGAATAAACCTAACCAGCTCTGCGTCTGTTGCCAATTATTTCCAATCTCTGTCCTCTCATTCCTGACTTTTGAACAACTGAACGTTTCTGCTTACGTACTTCCCCAAAACCCTTAATGATTTTCAGCATCTTTATCAAATCTCCTCCTTAACCTTCTCTGCCCCAAGAGGACAATCCCACCATCTCAGCAGAAAGTAAGGGGGCATGGGATAGGGGGAAATGTGGCAGATTGGATTCAGAATTGGCTGACCCTTAGAAGACAAAGGGTGGTAGTGGATGGAAAATATTCAACGCGGTGCTCAGTTACGAGTGGTGTACCACAAGGATCTGTTCTGGGTCCTCTTCTATTTGGGATTTTTGTAAATGATTTGGATGAAGGAGTGGAAGGGTGGATTAGTAAGTTCGCGGACGATACGAAGGTGAGTCGAGTTATGAATAGTGCGGAGGGCTGTTCTACGTTACAAAGGGACATCGATAGGATGTACAGCTGGGCTGAGAAGTGGCGTTTAACCCTGAAAAGTGTGAGGTGATTCATTTTGGAGGGGCAAACTTGAAAGCAGAATACAGGGGTAACGGAAAGATTCTTGGCAGTGTGGAGGAGGAGAGGGATCTTGGGGTTCATGTTCACAGTTCTCTGAAAGCTGCCACCCAGGTGGATAGAGTTGTTAAGAAGGCGTATGGTGTGTTAGCTTTCATTAATAGAGGGATTGAGTTCAAGAACCGTGAAGTTATGCTCCAGCTATACAAAACCCTGGTTCGGCCACATCTGGAGTATTGAGTCCATTCTGGTTGCCTCATTACAGGAAAGATGTGGAAGCATTGGAAAAGGTGCAGAGGAGATTTACCAGGATGTTGCCAAGGTCTTACAAGGAAAGGTTGAGAGAGCTAGGGCTTTTCTCTTTAGAACGACGAAGGATGAGAGGTGACTTGATAGAGTTGTACAAAATGATCAGAGGCATAGATAGACTGGACAGCCAGAGACTTTTTCCTAGGGTGGAGGTAGCTATTACGAGGGGGCATAGTTTTAAAGTGAGTGGAGGTAGATACAGGGGAGACATCAGAGGTAGGTTCTTTACTCAGAGAGTGGTCAGGGCGTGGAATGCATTGCCGGAGAGGGTAGTGGAGTCAGCCTCATTAGGGGCATTTAAGCGGCTATTAGATAGGCATATGGATGATAGTATAAGGTAGGGGTAGAGGTTAGATAGACCTTAGGTTTAGGGTAAAAGTTCAGCACAACATCGTAGGCGGAAGTGCCTGTACTGTGCTGTACTGTTCTGTGTTCTGTGTTCTTTCTCAACAAAACTGAGCTCCTTCATCCTGGGTACTTTTGTAGTTAAACTTCTCTCTATTGCCCCTTGACATTCAATGGGATTACTATCACTAAATCCTCCACTCCCAACATCCTGGGGTCTCCCATTGACCAGAAACTCAACTGGACTCACCACATAAACACAGTGGCTACAAGAGCAGGTCAGAAGCTAGGAATGCTGCAGCGAGTAACTCATCTCCTGACTCCCCAAAGTCTGTCCACCACACATAAGGCACAAGTCAGGAGTGTGATGGAATAGAACATAGAACAGTACAGCACAGTACAGGCCCTTTGGCCCACGATGTTGTGCCAACCTATTATACTACTCTAAGATCAAGCTAACCTGCGTACCCTACATTTTACTACGCTCCATGTGCCTATCCAAGAGTCACTTAAATGTCCCTAATGTAACTGACTCCACTACCACTGCCGGCAGTGCATTCCACACACCCACCACTCTCTGTGTGAAGAACCTACCTCTGACATTGACCCTATACCTTCCTCCAATAGCCTTAAATTTATGCCCCTTCGTAATAGTCATTTCCACCCTGGGAAAAAGTCTCTGGCTGACCACTCTGTCTATCCTTCTCATCATCTTGTACACCTCTATAAAATCACCACTCATCCTTCTTCACTCCAATGAGAAAGGCCCTAGCTCCCTCAACATTTCCTCATAAGACCTGCCCTCCATTCCAGGCAGCATCCTGTAAATCTCCTCTGCACACTCTCTCTAGCTTCCACATCCTTCCTACAAGGAGGCAACCAGAACTAAACACAGTATTCCAAGATTTTATAGAGCTGCAGAATAACCTTACAGCTTTTAAACTCAACCTACCTGCCAATGAAAGCCAACAAAACATATGCCTTCTTAACAACCCTCTCAACTTAGGTGGCAACTTTGAGGGATTTATGGACATGGACCCCAAGATCCCTTTGTTTCTCCACACTGCAAAGAATCCTGCCATTAACCCTGTATTCTGCATTCAAATTCGACCTTCCAAAATGAATCACTTCACACTTTTCTGGGTTGAGTTCCATCTACCACTTCTTTGCCCAGCTCTGCATCCTGTCAATGTCCCGGAGCAACCTACAACAGTCCTCCACACTGTCCACAACTCCACCAACCTTTGTATCATCGGCAAACTTACTAACCCACCCTTCCACTTCCTCATCCAGGTCATTTATAAAGATCCCCACTTGCCTGGATGGGTGCAGCTCCAACAACACTCCAGAAGCTTGAGACCATCCAGGATTAAGCAGCCGCTTGATTGTTTGTGGATGTGGTGCCATTCACTCCCTTCGCCACTGATGCTCAGTAGCAGCAGCGTGTAGTTTCTGCAGGATGCACTGCAGAAATTCACCAAAGATCCTCAGACAGTACCTTCCAAACCCACAACCACTTCCAACGAGAAGGACAAGGGCAGCAGATACATAGTAACATCATCACTTGCAAGTTCCCCTCCAAGATACTCACCATCCGTACTATTCTATGTTCTATCTGATATGGAAATTTATCGCCATTCCTTAGGTGTCACTGGGTCAAAGCTCCCTTCCTGAGGACTTTATGAACCTACTTACAGCACATGGGCTCCAGCCTGGTTTAAGAAGATAGCTCACCATCACCTTCTCAAGGACACCTACTGACAGGCAATAAATACTGGTCCAGCCAGCGATGCCCATATCCTACAAGTGATTATTAAAAAATCAATAATTTCACATTTTTGGAAAATATTTCCTTCAAATAGTGCAATGATGTCACATCTTACGGTGCCAAAGATTAAATTGTAATTAGCAATTAGGGTGTTGGACCCAAGGAGAAGTAAATCAAATCATGGGGAACATTACATCCTCACAATCTTCTTCAGGCAGGGACTGCATTGATTGTGCACTGTGGAGGCATCACAGTTCAGTCTGTCAGCGGAGGCGATGGTCTAGTGGTATTAATGCTAGACTGTTAGACCAGAAACTCAGCTAAACTTCTGCAGGCAGAAACAGAAATTGCTGAGAAAACTCAGGAGGTCTGGCAACATCTGCGGAGAAAAAGCAGAGTTACATTTCGAGTCCAGTGACCCTCATTCAGAAGGATAGAGTTTCGGTTGAACATAAAGACTGCGTCTTTTTGTTTTTGTGTATTTTTAAATTGTGATTGAAATGCAAAAAAAAAGAATTGTTTTAAAACCAGAGATTGCAAGGATTGCTGGATGATTAGAAAGCAAGTAACCAGACACCATTTGTGAGCACTGTTTACACAGCTTTGGCTTAAAGCCAGGATTGCAGCCATTACCCTATGGATCTCCTCGAGCTGAAATATTCGATCTCCAACCATGACCATCATCCTATGTGCCAGGTATGACTCCAACCAGATATTTCACTAAGTGAAGGGTCTATAGGTGTGAGGCTGGAAAAGCACAGCAGGTCAGACAGCATCCAAGGAGCATGTGAGTCAATGTTTCAGGCCAAAACCCTTCCTAGCCACTGTGCCTCAATATGCACTTACCAGTACAAGGGGTTTAGCTCAATCTTTTGGGATGAAAGATTCACACAGTCTCTCTGTCTCTACAGAAGCTGCCAGAGCTGCTGAGCATTTCCAGCACCTTCTATTTTTATTTCAAATGGATTTCATTGGTCGTGAAAAGTATTGGAATGTTGTGAGGTTTGCAAGGTGCTATATAAATGCTACATAAATAAAAATGTTTATGGTTCTGCCCATTCTCTAGGGTAGAGAACAGAGAAACATAGAAGACAGGAGAAGGAGTAGGTCATTCAACACTGGTGCCTGTTCTCCCATTCAACCCTGGGGAGGCAATGACCTAGTGGAATTATTGCTGGACTGTTAATCCAGAGACCCAGATTCAAATCCCACCATGACATAGGGTGGAATTTGAATTCAACAAAAAATAAAAAATAAACATGACCATAGCTGATCATTGAGGTCAATGCTTTAATCCCATCCTCCCTCCAAGTCCCTTGACCCCATTAGGCACAAGAGATATATTTAACTTCTTATTGAAAACAAGAAGTTTTCCTTGGTCTAGTCCTGTTAGAATTTTACAGGTTTCTATGAGACCTGCCCTCATTCTTCTGAACTCTAGCAAATACAATCCTAACCACTCAGCTCCTGACCTCATTACAGCCTTGGTCCAAATATGGGCAAAAGAGCTGAATTCCAGAAGTGAGGTGAGAGTGACAGCCCTTGACATCAAGGCTGTATTCATCCGAGTGTGACATCAAGGCTGTATTCATCCGAGTGTGGCATCAAGGAGCCCTAACAAAACTGGAATCAACTGGTGTCGGGTGGAGGAGGGATACTCTCCATTAGTTGGAGTAATGTCTGACACATAGGAAGATGTTCGTGGTTGTTGGAGATCAGCTAGTGCAGCTCCAGGACATTTCTGCAGGAGTTCCTCGGGGTAGTGTCCTAGGCCCAACCGTCTTCAGCTGCTTCATCAATGACATTCCCTCCATCATAAGGTCAGAAGTGGGAATGTTTGCCTATGATCGCACAAAGTTCAGCACCATTCACAACTGAAGCAGTCCATGTCCAATTGCAACAAGACCTGCACAAAATCCAGGCATGGTCTAACAAGTAGCAAGTAACATTCACGCCACAAAAGTGCCAGGCTATGACCACTACCCCTTGACATTCAGTGGTGTTGCCATCACTGAATCCCCCTGTCAATATCCTGGGGGATATCAGGAAACTCAACTGGACTCACCACATAAACACAATGGCTACAAGAGCAGGCCAGAGGCTGGGAATACTGAGGTGAGGAACACACCTCATGACTCAAAGCCTGTCCACCATCGACAAGGCACAAGTTAGGAGTGTGATGGAATACTGCTCACTTGCCTGGATGAGTGCAGCCCCAACAACACTCAAGAAGCTTGACACCATCCAGGACAAAGCAGCCACTTGTTTGGCACCACATCCACAAGCACCCACTCCCCCTAACCACTGACGCTCAGTAGCAGTGTGTCTTAGATGTACTGCAGAAATTTACCAAAGATCTTCAGACAACAACTTCTAAACCCACAAACACTCCTATCTCAAAGCACAAGGGCAACTGATCTATAGGAACATCCCCTCCCTGCAAGTCCCGCTCCAGTACAGGTCTCATTGACCATTCCTGACTCTCAATTTACAGCTAAATAATGATCTGCCTTCCTATTTTTCCTATAACGTCTCATTGGCCCATATTAAAGTGATTTGGCCATACATTAGCCCACTCGCTCAGCCTGTCCAAGTCACACTGAACCATCTCTGCTTCCTCCTCACAGCTCACCCTCCCACCCAGATTTGTATCATCTGAAAATTTGAAAATATTACATTTAGCTCCCTCATCATTAATATATATTGTAAATAGCTGGGATTTTAGCACTGACCCCTGTGGTACTTCACTAGTCACTGCCTGCCATTTAGAAAAAGACCCATTTATTCCTAGTTTTCATTTCCTGTGTGTCAACCATCTCAATACACTAACCCCGATCCCCGTAGAAAAGTTACAGCACGGAAAGAGACCATTCAGCCCATTGTGCCTGTGCTAGCTGAATAAACCAGCCACCCATTCTCAACCCCTTCCCAGCCCCTGGTTCAGAGCCTTGCAGGTTCCAGTATGTCAGGAGCTGATCCAGGTTCTTCTTCAATGAGTTGAGAGTTTCCACCTCAAACATTAAAATGGGCAGCGAAATCCAGACACTTACCATTCTCTGGGTGAAACTAGCTTTCCTCACGTCTCCCCTTCCACTGTCCTGTAAATCCGTGCCCAGTGGCAACTGACCTCTCTGCCGGGGGAAACAGGTCTTCCATGTCCACCCCATCCAAGCTCATCATTATTTTCTACACCTCGATCAGGTCAGCCCTTGGCCTCCTCTGTTCCAAGGTCAATAACCCCAGCCTATCTCATCTTTCCACATAGCTGCAATTTTCAAATTTCACAATATTCTTATAAATCTCCTGTGTACGATCTCCACAGCAATTATCTTCTTCCTGCAACGTGGTGACCACAACTGCACACAAAGCTCCAGCTGCTGCCTAACCAGTTCTAGCATTGCACCCCTGTACATATATTCAATCCCTCACCCAATGAAGGTAAGTAACCATTACCCTCTAAACCACCTTATCGAAATTTCACAGACTGATAGCCACATGTTGAATTAGGCATCAAAAGACTTTCAGAAACTTACAAGGGGTTTCTTGCAAACTTGTTTCACATAAACACCAACTTCCCCTCCTGGATCCTTCCTCCCACACATACCAACACTCCCATCATCCACCTCACACCCCCAGCTCTCTTCCTTCCCACCACCAAATCACAAGAAAACTCAGCTTTTTTGTTCACACGTTTAACAAATTACACAAATAACAAATTATGACACTAAAGGTTCCAGCTCCTTATTTTTAACCAATCCATAAGCGATCTTATTACACAACTCTGGAGCAGGTGGAGCTTGAACCCAGGCCTCCAGGCTAAGAGGCAGGGACACTATCACTGTGACACAAGGCCCTAAAATCCATAATAAGTGCTCGATTGGGCAGAGTATTTAGTGAGGTACTGAGCAATTGAGCAGCTTAGTCAGTCAGTCAGTTACTGACTGGACTAAAATAAACTGCTACTGCTTCATTAAAATAGAGCACTGACCCCTGCTGGAGGTTTAACTCAACTTCTCCTACTTCTAGATATTTTTAAAAACAATTTTTAAATGGTCAATCCTCATAAGAAATACATAAACAGAAGCATTAGAGTCCATTTGCCATGTAAGAATCAACAGAGCCCGGGAATTACTTGAGTATTAGCTGCACCTTCAGCAGTTGCTTAGCTGGACCTCTGCCCAATCTTCCATCTTTTAGCTTTCTGCCTGCACATACACTACTTCAGTCACATCCCTCTCATTTCAGCAAGGACCTTGCAACCCCACACCCTTAGACACTTCTTAAATCATAAAAACCAAAAGAACTGCGGATGCTGTAAATCAGGAACAAAAACAGAAATTGCTGGAAACGCTCAGCGGGTCTGGCAGCATCTGTGAAGAAAAATCAGAGTTAACATTTTGGGTCCAGTGACCCTTCCTCAGAACTGATGGTGGCTGGAAAAATGTTGGTTTATATGAAAAAAATAGGGAGAGGTCTGGTGTAGGGAGTAAACATAGGATAAAGGATGGAGCCTGAAGAGAGAAGAACAGTTGGATAGACAAAGGAGTTGATAACGATTTGGCCAGGAAGGTGAATAGTTGTTAATGGGGAATGTTTGTGACTAACAATAGGTAGTATATAATGGCAGGCTATGTCCCACAAGGCCTGGTGTGTGGGGTAGGGGGCTGGGACATGGGAGAGTTTAGGCCATAAAATTATTGAACTCGATATTGAGTCCAGGGGGCTGCAGGGTCCCCAAGCAGAAAATGAGGTGTTATTCTTCCAGCTTCTGCTGGGCTTCGCTGGAACATTGCAGTAAGCCTGAGACAGAGTTGTTGGCCAGGGAACAGGGTGGTGTGGTAAAGTCATAGGCAACAGGTAGCTCAAAGTCTTTTTTGTGAGAAGAACGTAGATGTTCTGCGAAACAGTCGCCCAGTCTGTGCTTTGTTTCCCCATTGTAGAGGAGGCCACATTGAGAGCAGCGAATGCAGTAGACTAGATTCTGGGAAGTGCAGGTGAAGTGTTGCTTCACCTGGAAGGTATGTATGGGCCCTTGGATAGTGGGGAGGGAGGAGATAAATGGGTAGGTGTTACACCTTTACCGGTTATAGGGGAAGGTGCCGTGGGGCTGTGGGGAGGTGTTGGGGGTGAAGGAAGTGTGGACCAGGGTGTCCCAGAGGGAATGGTCTCTGCGAAAGGCAGACAAGGGAAGGAAGGGGAATAGGTGTCTGGTGGTGGCATCTCACTGGAGGTGGCGGAAATGGCATCTGATGATCTTCTGGATGTGAATGCTGGTGGGATGGTAGGTGAGGATAAGGGAACCCTATCACTGTTGTGGGAGGGAAGAGAAGGGGTGAAGGCAGACGTGCAGGTGGTGGGTCGGACCTGGTTGAGGGCCCTATCAACCACGGAGCTGGGGAATCTTCGGTTGAGGAAGAAGGTGGAAATTTCAGATACTCCCTTGACGACATATACGACAGAGATGGAAGAACTGAGAGAATGGCATAGTGTCATTACAGGAGATAACAAGGTATAGAGCTGGATCAACACAGCAGGCCAAGCAGCATCAGAGGAGCAGGAAGGCTAAAGCAGCTTGAGAGGTTGTATAGTCCAGGTAGCTGTGGGAGTCAGTGGGTTTACATTGGATATTAGTGGCCAGTCTATCTACCAAACACACATTCCCATTCCCTCCCTTGTCCGCCTTCCACAGGGACTGTTCCGTCTGGGACACCCTGGTCCACTCGTCCTTCAACCCCAACATTACACACTACCCATTGTTAGTCACTAATAGTCCCCATTAACAGCTATTCCCCCTCCCAGCCAGATCGTTATCAACTTCTTTGTCTATCCAACTGCTCTTCTGTTTCTTTGGGCTCTATTCTTTATCCTACAGTTTACTCCCTGCCCATCTCTCTTCCTGTTTTCTGCATATAAACCAATGTTTTCCAAGCTACCCTCGGTTCTGAGGAAGGGTCACCGGACCCAAAATGCCAACTCTGATTTTTTTTTTTCTTCACAGATGCTGCCAGACCTGCTGAGCTTTTCCAGTAACTTCTATTTGTATCCTTGGGGTTCCCACTAACCAGAAATATCACTGGATTCCACATAGTGCTGATAATTGTGAAAGGATACAACAGTATATGGTTTGGTGACTTGGCACAGAAATGGCCGATGGATGATAATCCAGCCAAATTTGAGGTGATACATTTTGGAGGATCAAATTTAGTTGTGAATTACACTGTAAATGGCAGAACCCTTAGGAACACTAACATTCAGGCGGATCTGGACATGCAGGTCCGCAGTTCCCAAAAAGTGGCAACAGAGGTGGCCAAAGTGATTAAGAAGGCATACGGCGTTGCTTGCTTTCATCGGCCAGGGCATGGAGTACAAGAGTTGTCAAGCCATGTTGCAGCTATACAAAATCCTTATTTGGCCGCATTTGGAGTATTGTGTGCAGTTTTGGTCGCCACATTACCAGAAGGATGTGGAAGCTTTGGAGAGAGTGCAGGTTGGTTTTTATTTAGTAACCCAAGGATGTTGCTGGTGGGGATTCAGTGATAGTAATGCCAATGAATGTCAAGGGACAGGGGTTTGGTTGTCACTTACTGGAGATGGTCATTGCCTGACATTTTTGTGGTGCAAATGTTACTTGCCACTTGTCTGCCCAAGCCTGGATATTGTCCAGGTCTAAGGTTCCCCACGGTAGGCTATTGGAGAAAATTCGGAGGCATGGGATTGAGGGTGATTTAGCAGTTTGGATCAGAAATTGGCTAGCTGGAAGAAGACAGAGAGTGGTGGTTGATGGGAAATGTTCATCCCGGAGTTCAGTTACCAATGGTGTACCGTAAGGATCTGTTTTGGGGCCACTGCTGTTTGTCAATTTTATAAATGACCTGGATGAGGGCGTAGAAGGATGGGTTAGTAAATTTGCGGATGACACTAAAGTCAGTGGAGTTGTGGATAGTACGGAAGGATGTTGCAGGTTACAGAGGGACATAGATAAGCTGCAGAGCTGGGCTGAGAGGTGGCAAATGGAGTTTAATGCGGAAAAGTGTGAGGTGATTCACTTTGGAAGGAGTAACAGGAATACAGAGTACAGGGCTAATGGTAAGATTCTTGGTAGTGTGGACGAGCAGAGAGATCTCGGCGTCCATGTGCATAGATCCCGGAGAGTTGCCACCCAGGTTGATAAGGCTGTTAGGAAGGCGTACGGTGTGTTAGGTTTTATTGATAGAGGGATTGCGTTTCGGAGCCGTGAGGTCATGTTGCAGCTGTACAAAACTCTGGTGCGGCCGCACTCGGAGTATTGCGTACAGTTCTGGTCGCGCATTACAGGAAGGATGTGGAAGCATTGGAAAGGGTGCAGAGGAGATTTACCAGGATGTTGCCTGGTATGGAGAGAAGGTCTTATGAGGAAAGGCTGAGGGACTTGAGGCTGTTTTCGTTAGAAGAAGGTTAAGAGGTGACTTAATAGAGACATACAAGATGATCAGAGGATTAGATAGGGTGGACAGTGAGAGCCTTTTTCCTCGGATGGTGACGGCTAGCACGAGGGGATGTAGCTTTAAATTGAGGGGTGATAGATATAGGACAGATGTCAGAGGTAGATTCTTTACTCAGAGAGTAGTAAGGGCATGGAATGCCCTGCCTGCAACAGTAGTAGACTCGCCAACTTTAAGGGCATTTAAATGGTCGTTGGATAAACATATGGATGATAAGGGAATAGTGTAGGTTAGATGGGCTTCAGATTGGTTTCACAGGTCGGCGCAATATTGAGGGCCGAAGGGCCTGTACAGCACTATAATGTTCTATGTATTTGAACATGGGCTGCTTCAGTATCTGAGGAACCATGAATGATGCTGAACATTGCACAATCACCAGTGAACACCCCACGCCTAACCTTCTGATGGAAGGAAGGTCATTGGTGAAGCAGCTGAAGATGGTTCAGCCTGGTACACTCCCCTGAGGAGCTCCTGCAGAGATGTCTTGAAGCTGAAGTGACTAACCGCCAAGAACCACAACAGTCTTCCTTTCTGTTTTCCTATGTCTAACTGCAACCAGTAGAGAATTTTCTGTGTTGCCTACAAATCATGAAGAGGAGTAGGCCACTTGCCACATAAGCCTGGTCTGCCTTTCAATAAAATCAGGGCTGATCTGATGTATCCTCAACTTCCACCTTATACTACACAATAACCTTTAAATCTCACTGATGTCAGTTTTTCTAGAGCTCCTTGATGTCACCTCTAGAATTCAGGTCTATTGTCCACGTTTGAACTAAGGCTGTAATGAGGTCAGGAGCCAAGTGACCCTGGCAGAACCCAAACAGAAAGTCAGTAAAGATCCCATGGTGATATTGAAAGCTAGCGTATGGATTGGTACTGACGTCGTGGCCGAAATTTCACTCTCATGCAACAACTGAAAGAGGAAGAATAATTCATTGTTTATCTTGTTGGAATCTTACTGTTGTTCTCACCAACGGGAGGAGAGGACTGGAAATCAAATCCCACTACGCCATGAGTTGTAACAAAGGTGTAAATGTTTCATCCAATCACCAAATAAGAACAGCTTCTTCCATGCTGTTCTCAGCCTCATGAATGAAACTCTCATATATTAGAGATGATCTTTCTTGCACCTTCTCTGTCGCTGATGTGGAAGTGCCGGTGCTGGACTAGGATGGACAAGGTCAAAAATCACACAACACTAGCTTATAGAGGTTTAATTGAAAATGCAAGCTTTCGTAGCTCAGCTCCTTCCTCAGACGTAGTGCGACGGAGAGGGTATAAGACACAGAATTTATAAGCAGAAAGGTAACAACTCTAAAACTGGCCACCTCTTGTTGAATTTTTAATCGGTTAGGAAGGAGACTACTGATTAAAATGCAAAACCAGTTCCTCTCATGTTATTGTCTCAAGATAATTAAAGGTATTATCAACGTATACAAGAGGTGACATCTCACGTAAGACAATGCATTTTAGGTGTGAGGTCTTGGTACATGTGACAATAATAAATCAAATCTATTAGTCTCTTTACTACTGTCAACTGAAACAGATACTTTCAGCAGGTTTCTCAATGAACTGAAAAATAATGTACCTAATAAAGGCAAAATGTATTCGTACAATAGGTTATAAACTTAAACAATATTCCCCTTTTAGCGTCACGGCACCAGGGACCAAGGTTGCTTCCACCCTTAGATGACTGTCTGTGTGGAGTTTGCACATTCTCCCTGTGTCTGCATGGGTTTCCTCCAGGTGCTTTGGTTTCCTCCCACAGGCCAAAGATGTGCGGGTTAGGTGGGTTCGCCATGCTAAATTGCCCATAGTGTCCAGGGATGTGCAGGCTAGGTGGATTAGCCATGGTTAATGTAGGGTTACAGGAATAGGGTAGGGGGGTTGCCTGGGTGGGATGCTCTCGGAGGGTCAGTGTAGACTTGATGGGCCAAGTGGCCTGATTTCACGCTGTAGGGAATCTGTGATTCTATGTTAGGGAAGGTGATGGCCTAGTCAGGCCTGGGTTCGAATCCTGCCATGGCAGATGGCGGAATTTGAATTCAATAAAAATCTGGAATTAAGAGTCTAATGACGACTATGAAACTATTTGCTGATTGTCAGCAAATAACGCATCTGGTTCACTAATCTGCCGTCCTTATCCATTTGGCCTACATGTTACTCCAGACCCACTGCAATGTGGTTGACTCTTAATCGCCCGCTCAGCAATTAGGAATGGGCAATAAATGCTGGCCTAGTCAGCGATGCCCTCATCCTGTGAATGAATAAAAAAAAGTTTAAAAAACTCTGTCTTGAAAGTTTTAGCTTGTATTCTTCAAAATGTCAGTTGACTTTTGTAAACAGCTAAGATGAGAGTGGCAACCCTTAACATAAAGGTCATATTCAACCGAGCGTGGCTTCAAGGAGCCCGAGCAAAGCTAGAATCATTCGGAATCGGGGAGGGAGGGCATACCCTCCGGTGGTTGGAGTCAAACCTGGCACATTGGAGGATGGTCGTGATTGTTGCAGGTCAGTCATCTCAGCTCCAGGACATCTCTGCAAGAGTTCCTCAGGGTAGTGTCCTAGGCCCAATCATCTTCAGCTGCTTCATCAGTGACCTTCCCCCCATCATACGGTCAGAAGTGGGATGGTTGCTGAAGATCGTACAATATGTAGCACCATTTGTGACTCCTCAGACACTGAAGCAGCCCATGTTAAATTGCAACAAGACCTGAAAATATCCAGGTTTGTTCTGACAAGTGGCAAGTGACAATTGTGCCACAAAAATGCCACACTATGACCATCACCAATAAGAGACAATTTAACCACAACCTCTTGGCATTCAATGATGTTACCATCAGTAAATGCCCCACTGTCAACAACCTTTGGGATACCATTGACCAGAAACTCAACTCACCATATAAATACATTGACTACAAGAACAGGTCAGAAACTAGGAATATCGCATTGAGTAACTCACCTCCTGACTCCCCAGAGCCTGTCTACCATCTACAAGGCATAGGTCAGGGGTGTGATGGAATATTCCCCACTTGCCTGAATTATTGTAGCTCCACAAATATCCATGCCCTCCATCACTGACACTGAGTAGGAGCAGTGTGTACTATCTACAAGATGCATTGCAAATATTCACCTGAAATTCTTTCCTAAGGGCATTGTGTGTCTACCTACAGCACATGCACTGCAGCTGTTCAAGATGGTGGGTCACCACCACCTTCTCAAGGGCAACCAGGGCCTGGCAATAAATGCTGGCCCAGCCAGCAATATCCATGTCCCAAGAGAGAGTAAACAAAACAACAGACAACGTCTAAGATAACGAGCATGGGGCCTCCTTCCCGGACCTCTCTGTCTCCATCTCGGGCAACCACCTAGAGACAGATGTCCATTTCAAGCCCACTGACTCCCACAGCTACCTGGAATACACCTCCTCCCACCCACCCTCCTGCAAAAATGCCATCCCCTATTCCCAATTCCTTCGCCTCCGCCGCATCTGTTCCCAGGATGAGACTTTCCAATCCCGCACATCTCAAATGTCCTCATTCTTCAAGGACCGCAACTTCCCCCCCACAGTGGTTGAGAACGCCCTCGACCGTGTCTCCCGCATTTCCCGGAACACATCCCTCACGCCCCGTCCCCGCAACAATAATCAAAAAAGAATCCCCCTCGTCCTCACATACCACCCCACCAACCTCCGGATCCAACGCATCATCCTCCGACACTTCTGCCATCTACAGTCAGACCCCACCACCAAAGACATCTTTCCCTCCCCACCCTTATCTGCCTTCCGGAGGGACCACTCCCTCCGCGACTCCCTTGTCCGCGCCACACTCCCCTCCAGCCCCACCACACCCGGCACTTTTCCTTGTAACCGCAGGAAGTGCTACACCTGCCCCCACACCTCCTCCCTCACCCCAATCCCAGGCCCCAAGAAGACATTCCACATCAGGCAGAGGTTCACCTGCACATCTGACAATGTGGTATACTGCATCCGCTGTACCCGTTGTGGCTTCCTCTACATCGGGGAAACCAAGCGGAGGCTTGGGGACCGCTTTGCAGAACACCTGCGCTCAGTTCGCAACAAACAACTGCACCTCCCAGTCGCGAACCATTTCAACTCCCCCTCCCATTCCTCAGATGACATGTCCATCCTGGGCCTCCTGCAATGCCACAGTGATGCCACCCGAAGGCTGCAGGAACAGCAAATCATATTCAGCCTGGGAACCCTGCAGCCCAATGGCATCAATGTGGATTTCACAAGCTTCAAAATCTCCCCTCCCCCAACCGCATCCCAAAACCAGCCCAGCTCATCTCCACCTCCCTAACCGGTTTTTCCTCTCACCCCAAGCCACACCCCCATCTCCTATCTACTAAC